>JAUKNM010000097.1:362500-591159 GCA_030765045.1 Tenodera sinensis
GTGCTAATGTGGGACCTGCTACTTTGCCTACAGTCTCTGTCTGAGTCGCACATCAGGGATTGGTTTTAGTGTGCGTGATTGTCTCGCGCTGCTATCTCGTGGACTTTGCCTCTCGTGGTTCCTCTTATTTTGCTCCTCACTATGTTCTCTCTCGAGGGCGTATACGGGGTATTCTGAGGCCTATTTGAATATTGTTCGCGGTTTCTACAAGTCTGCGCGCACATTTCCATATTTTTGGTAAGCTGCATACAATTCAATTGAAATTTTTGTGTCGTCCACGTGGCCAATTCTTGCAATACCGTTGATACGGTTTCAGGGCCCATGGGCATATTATATTATGGCTAGCAGAGAATTGTGTCTTATATGTCAGCATTGTCGGAAAGTTATTTCTATTTGCTTTCAGCGACACATTTATTCTATAGCCGACGTCATTGTGGTTACTTATAAGGTCCGCTTTTGATTTGTTCTTAGACCTACCTCGTAATCCCAGAAGGTTTTCATTAACTCTATGGCCTACCCCAGTATTCTGTATTTTGTAGGACTATATCGTTTCTGATGCTTTTAGTAAACTGGTGGGACAATAGCGATATGAACCCACCTTTATGCTTTGACGATTCTAGGAGGATTCAACTGCGCATGCACCAAGAAATAATCTACTGAGGACTTCAGCTGTTTGGGTAGACAACGGCCATTATTGACTTGTCTCCTCACAAGGACCTATGGACTCCCGTTCCTGTATTTGGATAAAAACGCTGTCCTGAGCAAAACGTATGGAGCATGGTCCATACGGTCACATCCAGCAAGAGATGTTCCAGTCAAGCCTCTAGCAATAGGATCATCCTGTTTCTATCCCCTATAACAAAACTATTGTGGCTAAATCGCGTGGTTTAGTCGGCCAAGACATTGATAAAGTCTCTGAGCGCGCGGGATTCGAGAAAGCAAACCCTTATGGTACCGTCGGCCAAGCAATGGAAGAAGTTATATCTCAGTATTCTTCCAGGAAGATCGCCATGTACATTCTGGTAAATCCTGGAACATTGCATTAATGTGTTGCTGAAACAGGGAACTATAAACGATGGCCGAGAATAATTATGAATCGGTTATGAGGTAATTAGGAAGGATTTGTGAGCCAGAGCTGCAAAGTAGAGCTTCTTGGACCTTGCACCTACGAAATAACATCTGGCACACTAATATTAAGAGCTACCCGAGTCGATGTTGAGTAAGCATGGTCTTGGTCATTCAATTCCACCTCATCGCTAACACTGGTTTGGTTCAGTTGTTGCAACGGGAGAATTTGGTTGGTATTGAGTTGCAAATTATTACTCATAGCCTCGCGAACCTCAGCTAATTCGCGAGTCCTCGCCGCTAGCATTTCCATTGCTTCCCGCTGTACGCTGGCAACACGCGCCATGGTATGCCATAAATGTGACACCTCTCTAGATTGTGACTGTTACTGACGCCCGATTACTGCCTTAATTTCATACAATTTAGTGTTTATATTTAATGCTAAAGCATGCTGCTGCCCTTCTGCAGTAGCACGCTTTGGCTTCGAATTATTGCTAAGCTGTATGTTACATTAGTTTCCTGGTTGTCAGTTTCTAGCTGCTTTTTGAAACTATTTATGCCAGCTCCCATGTGGTGATTCATGTCGCCCATCTTCGCTTAAGTGACCCTTATTTCAAGAAATACGGCAGTTACCTCCTCTGGATGGCACTCTGTCCTGTGCGTATTCCAAATACAAAGCCAACCTCTGGACGCGTGTTCGTATTAAGGGAAATTGTTTGTCCTGGACTGCGCTGTTTCTTACGGCTCTGCTCCCCCTCTGCCATAGTTACTCTCCGTTTCCGAGGTAATCTGTGGACCCGAAATCTTTAAACAGAGGTTGATGTGTTGTGGGTCTACATGTTTAGTTTTAATTCGCTTATAATGAACTGGAACCATTAACTTCACAAACCCTAGCTTGGAACTCCACGAAACCTTTAAAATTAAACTCCTATAAGAGTTCAGGAGCTGCAACCGTGCGCTAATGTAACTAGAGTTAATTCCTGCAATTGGGTGTTGCATAATGGTAATGTTCGCACTATTGACCCTCATCATACCGCTATTTTCTCTAAAGGACATACTCAATGAATATATAGTTCTACTCCAGCCCGAGTTAACTGCATAAAACGCACTTCTGTATGGAATAAGCAGCTATTTGGTACTTGAAAAGCACTCTACCTCCCTACGTACATTTCCGTAAGGATAAACCGAATATTGGTGAAAACTGTTAATTGCTACCTATCTGTGGCAACACTTATTTTCAACTGCATTTTACATATACAAATATAACAGATCTGTGGTCGTGTGTTGCGCAATTTTCTGTCATGAACTGTGTTCACGGACGGGGACTTGTGCATTGCATAATTTTCATTTTTATGAATTGTATGTTCAAGGATGGGGGATTTGGGTTTCGCATATTTTCTGTTATGAATTGTGTATTCGAGGATGGGGATTTGTGTTTCACACATTTTATGTTATGGATTGTGTGTTCAAGGACAGGCGTTTGCCTGTTGCTTGTTTTCGGTTTGAACTGTGTGTTTACGAACAGGTATGTCTTTTGCATATTTTCTGTTGTGCATTATGTTCTGCCATAGGTGCAATGAGAGCGCTTATTTAACCAAGGGTTTTTAATACGAGAAGTCTAATCTAGCAGGCGGATTTCACGCCCTTTATAGCTGAATATAGAATAATCATATTAGAAAAAGTTGTCATCAGCTTTGTTGTTGGACCATTTAGAGCAATTGCATTTTCCTTTTACATTTTTGTTTTCTATTTCCGTGATTACGGAATAAAGAAGCAAACTTAAGAGTCTGAATTTGTGTTTCCAATAGAAAATTTAATATAGTTAAAGATGTAGAATTCTTTATGCAATATCATACGCTTTCATCCAATTTCCTTGAGCTTTTCTACGATCACGGACACTTATCCTCTGAATTTTAAACACTTAAGGCAACATCGAGTCCTTGAGTCCTTATTCCCAATTAGTTCTATATGTAAAAGCTAAATGATCATCGTGTTTTGAGGACTCAATTCATGCTCAGGGGTTCAGAGCTTCTATATATAATGCATGTATTCTTACTTAGGGCAAAGAAAAATTACGTGCGTAAGCCTTCCTGATGACTTGCCACTAAATATAACATCTAACAATAGAGCTACAGAATGAAGATACTTTTAAAAAGAGGATGCTCATTGGAAGAAAATATAGGGATAAACGTTGAAGTTTGAAACGCATACATAAAATAGTCAGCTTGAGATATCTAGGACACATCATGTAGCATGAGCTGCTGCAAGAAAGTCGAACAGATAATAGTAGTGGCCAAAAAGAAGTATATTACAGAGGAAGAGATATATTTTTTGTATCTGTGAACAAGGCGATGACAATAGTGTTAATTTGTGTGCAATGTAGTATTGCATAGTTGGAACACTTTTAGGTTGCCAAGAATTGATAACTACCAGGAGAATTCGTATTAGTTGTATGAAGAAAGGAGAGTGCCACGTGTAGGTACACTGTGACGGGATACATCGGCCTGATGATGATGATGATGATGATGATGATGATGATGATGATGATGATGATGATGATGATGATGATGATGATGATGATGGCGGTGGCGGTGGCGGTGGCGGTGGCGGTGGCGGTGGCGGTGGCAGTGGTGGTGGTGGTGGTTGGGACGGTGGTGGCGGCGGCGGCGGCGGCGGTGGCGGCGGCGGTGGTGGTGGTGGTGGTGGTGGTGGTGGTGGTGGTGGTGGTGGTGGTGGTGGTGGTGGTGGTGGTGGTGGTGGTGGTGGTGGTGGTGGTGGTGGTGGTGGTGGTGATGATGATCCTTAGAATATTTTGTTCACCCTAATATGGACTCGTGTTCACTCAGCGTGTGCCCTTTGAAAGATGCATTTTGAGACAAGAAGTACCCCATTGGTGAACATCTGGGAATAACGGAATTAGTATAGCTCTCTAAAATAGGAATCGCAAAAATGCTGGCAGGAGGTGGGAAACAAGGGGAGAATGTCTGAAACCACACGGAGATACGCGTCGAAGCGGCCCTCAGAAACACGATTCCTTACAAACACGATTGGCTCATATACCTATACGCGTTTCCTCAGATATACGATGTGAGTGTTGGGATGTTCAACACACTTAATTCATGACTACAGGAACAATAATCGGGAATGTCAGTATCGCGAGTAAGCGGGAATACGCGAGGGTATATGTTTGCCAAGGAGAAAGTCCAACTGTAAATCTCAATGTTAATGTGGCAAGGGAAATAAAAGTTCGCAGGATAATCAGAAAAATAACTTCAGTGTTGATAATTTCACAACCGAACCGCTCTAATAACCCACGAGATCAGAGTCATAACCGAGGCAAACTCCACTAACAATAAAAATCCTGCCGCAACAGGCAAAATAGTAATGAAGGTGATATAGATAGATTGTACAAAGTAAGAACATGCTGAAGTTGAGGACAGGAAAATAAATTGTCAGGGGCTCGAATGATAAGAAGTTACTGGACAAGAGATGGAGTAGAGGTACAATTAAAGCGAAAAAAAAAGGCTTTAGGAGATGCAGACGAATATGGTAAAGAAGGAGGAATGAAAGAGGCAAGGTTTGTGGTGAAGGACAAGACTTACGTCCCATCGCCTTTCCCACCATGTTGACAAACAATAGGTATTAAGTATCTGGTAAATAGTTTTGGCATTTACCAGGAGGCTGTTCACAACATTGGCACACAAAGCGCAACAGGAATAACTGAAGCTACAAATACAGATTGTGCTAAAACGTATAAATAAATCCTTCTATATACCTACTTTCTATCTTTTACATAAAGGATCGCAGTGGACGGCAACCCCGACCATGAAGCAGCGTGGCCTCCATAAAGACACAAAAGGTTGCAAACAGAATATCAGTTGATCATATAATTAACATTCATCCTCCAGCAGCACGCAAGATGGAAGGCTGGTATTATTAAGAATAGACCCAATTAGAGAGACTGACATCACTCGTGTGTCAAAGGTCCCGTGCCCCGTCAACTTAACCCTGCAGCCAGGGATATCCGCGAGAGTGCTAGGGGTGTAAAAAGGGGACCACAGCTTTCGTGTGCAATCCTATTAAACGTATAAACTACGGGCAACAAACTGATCTGGGAGAGAACAAGGACGTAGTAAATCTAACTATAGAAGAAACACAAGGACACTCGGACACGCTCATACGCATGCAAGTACAGGAACACGAACACATGCTCAAACGCACCCAAGTACGCGCACGTTGGTATGCGCAGACACACAAGTGTTCTCACACCCAATTCTCATACTTACAAGCACCTACCCAAACTAAGTACGCGCACGCACACACACGCATGTTCGCGCTCACAAACATACACACATATGAACATTGGCATACATGCGCGGGCACACACACGCATAAGTACGCGTACACAAATATGCTGATACATATACCCACGTTATGCACATATACGCACAAGCACCTACACAAATACGTCATGTTCACGCTGACAAACACACGCACACAAGCATTAGAACACATACGCACGCACGCACACACACACACACACACACACACACACACACACACACACACACACACACACACACACACATAGACATGTACGCAAACGCACTCATATTCTGGGATGGTCCATGTTGACTCAGAGTTTTCCAGGTTTCCTCCACATTTCCAGGGTTGCTGGTCATATCGGATGATGAATGAATGAAATTAGCGAAATAATGCTCAAGTTCCATGGAGCTTAAAGTTAGCCGACATTCGTCTTCTCAGGGTGAGGGAAAACCTCGGAAAGAAACGTTATCTGGTTAACTCACTCTATCCGAGATTCAAACTCAGGACCCTTTGAATGTGAGGCAGACACGCAGACACCACGCTAAAGAGGCCGGCGAGTCCTTTCTCAAATATTATGTGTTTAATTTGATGTACCGTCAGTGTCCACCGCCTGTGGTGCCCAACTACTAAAGGGGAAAAGGCACAAGAAAATAACTTTTTATGCGTAATTTCTGCATATTTTTATACATGGCATTTATTATATACGAATTTACATTAAGCAAAATAAATATTGATATTCCTGAATAATAAACATTTTAAAATTATTTTTCTGATGAAGCAAAGTAAACTGTTGTCTCTCACTTGTATTCTATACCTCCGATGTTCTTAACTGTGGAGATAACTGGATAGTTAACAACGTAATTATACAAAAGAAGCTGAAATATTTTCTCTGGTAAATGACGTAATATTCCAAAAAGAAAACTGGACCTTCCTCTTCATTCCTCCTCCCCTCAGCGCTCAAACATTACAGATAATAAATTATATTGTAATTGTGACAGAAGACACATTTGCTTCCTTACAGTGGCTGACGCTAACACTTAACGCTGTCATTCTTCTGGGGAATGAGTTTGATAAACACAGTCAGACGGAAGTTTCCGCTTTGAGAGAGGGTGTGTTTGTGTCACCGAGTCCTTCCCCACACTCTTGCCCAGCGGGTCAAATCGACTGAAAGATTCGCATTTGAAGTAACGTATTGTTCGTGCAACCCTTCACAATGAAGAGCACGTGGCATGAAGAGCGTTCGTGTTGAAAGTGTTCTGAGGGATGGATCTCAAGTTCACTGCTCGACATATGATTGAGATTAACCTACTGTACTGCCTATATAAACATCACCACTGGATTACGTATCGTAATATTTGTTTTGCGCAACGTGTACCTCTAAGGCTGCCTTTGATTAGAGCTATGTCGATATTCTAATGTGCTTCAAGAAAGTTTATGATTGAGATTCTTTAACTGATTTTACTTTTATATGAAATATAGTTCTGTTATACTTAACGGTGTTTTTCTCAGTTCAGTTCCAACGGTTGATACTTAAATTAGCAATAAAATACTCCTAATTCAAAGCGTGTGTATATATCGTAGATTTTTGCTTAAGTTCGTCGTTTCACGAAGTTCATATGCAGGTCATGAAAAGCCGGCGTACTTTATAAGTCCAATCTATGTATCATCTGATGAACCTCTACCGACCAGCATATAGCGAAAGGTTAGGTTAGGTTCGTATAGGGCAAAGTCAGATCCTTTAGTTTAACATAAGTTAGGTTATTTTTATTTAAGCTGGTTTATGGCAGAGTTAGGCTATTTTAGTTACTTTAGTTGAGATTAGGTTACGTTGCTTTAGATTAGCTTAGGACAGAGAATAGTTTAATATAACTCAGTTTAGTTTATGTCAGTTGAGATTAGTTTACTTTAGTGGACTTCTGTTTGGCTTAGGTGACGTTAGTATAGTTTAGCTTATTTAAGGTTAAGTTAGTTATAGGTTGCTATATTTTAGGTTAAACTTAGGTTAGAGCAGAGCTGGGGAACTGGTGCTCAATGAGAGCAGCTTGCTCACTGATAAGTGTATATTTAGCAGGTCAAAAAATTAAGGTCACTCAAGCTATCCCACGAGTTGCCCAGGCCTGTGTTGGAAGTTAGGTTAGAGCTGCACTATATGCTCTAAGAGCCACGGCAGAACGTGTCCTTCCACATTTTTTTCAATATACAACGGCTTGTCAATCTTCGCGAAATGACAGGTTTCGGCAAAATCCTGCGATATATATAGTTGGTGTCAAAAGACTATCAGAAAATAAGGCAGCTGATAATGGATACCTATTCTCATTAGTTATAGACGTTTAATTTTTATGCATCTAACTCGTCAGAATTACTCCATTTTAACAGTAAAATTGAGGTGCAGAGGCTTTAGATCGTCAAACAGTTCCTACGTTTTTCATAAGCAATTAAATATACACCTTTAAAGGTATTTGCGTTCATTCATATAAGTAGGAACGTTAATGTGAATGCAGTTAGTTTTTGCTGAATGTGTAACATTTAACAAATTTGTGGACGCTCATTTAAACAAGATTACGTCTGAAATTGATTAAAATAATAGATTTATATTATTGAACTTCGCATTATTATTTGTGTAAAAGAGGTTAACTATTTCCTCCTCAATGATGCTCGAAAATTTTTGATAGACGAGTTATATTTTTCCGTCTGAGGCAATGCTCTGATTTTAACCAAAGTCCTGTATACGAGCAACGGTGAATGTTCATTCCAGAGTTTCAATGATTTTCCGTCCCACGTTTTTAACCTGTATAAGCTTTTCTAAAACATTTTAAAACTACATTAAATTTGTATGTTATTTATTGTGTTGTTTTTTAACGACGCTGTTAATCACTAGGATCACTTCAGCGTCACCGGTGTGCCGGAATTTTGTCCCGCAGGAGTTCTTTTACATGCCAGTAAATTTACTGGCATGGAGCTGTAATTTTTAAGCACACTTAAAAACCATCGATCTGGGCTGGGTTTGAACCCGCGACCTTTGGGATTAGTAGGCCAGCGTCTAACCATCTAAGCTACCCAGACCGACACAATTTGTATGGCAATATATATTTAGTTTTGCGAAAAAGTGGAGTGGCTGGAAACAACACTAAGGCAGGAAATACGTAGTAAAATTAATATTCAAGTATGCGATCATTTCTGGGAACATTATGCCAATAGATATATGCCGGTATAAATTAAATAACACAAAAACAGTCATTAGTAAGCCGCGGAAGTTGAGACATGGTGTGCCAAACTGACAGATATTTAATATCAACAAACACAGTTACTAGTTGACTACAATATGAGTGCACTTGGAGGCGGGTGCCACTGTTTTGTTGACAATGCACATCACCAATGCTGGCGATCAGAGACGAATAAGGGGCAAGGCGACTGTAGGAATGTTCAGTTGTACAATGAAGAGTACTGTTGTTTTTCCACCACCTAATGGTATTTGGCAGGAATTCGATGACTCAACACTTCAGTAAGCAGTTTCAACTAACAGGTGCTGGACTCCCACTTACGCTTATTGCAGTAATACCAACCTTGGAATAAGGATTTTCGCTAGAATAATATAAAGAAGTGGTTAAAAGACGGTCAAATTTAATTCAATTAAATTTATTTTCATGCACTGTTAGCTTATATGCTTTGAACTCATTCTCGATGGACAAGGAAGAGCAATCGCTGCAGTCGACTCCCACCGAAATGAAAATGCTATTGATGACATTTCTTACTGTACCATTCTTTTCGATGGTTGTGTGAAATAATATCGGTATATTCTGAGGAACTCTTGATGGCAAAGTCCAAACTCAGGCCGCCTAAATACAAACTCACTGAACCGGGCTCAAATTTCCTCTTAGATATTGTGACTTTGGTCCTTTTTCAAACTCTCACTTCAATCAGTTTAACTATCACTTAATGACTTAGTTAAATTTTCTGCGAGACTTTATCACTTCACTTTCGTTTTGCATTCACTTCAGTTTCTTTGTGTCAACGTTGCTGCGCAGCGAAATTCGCCTGATGTTCCGAATGTTGCACTGGCTGTGGAGTTCAACACAAGGTATCTCCAAATCCGGGCAGTAACAGCACTGGTTGCGCATCTCCACAGTCGTCACCAACTCACTCAGAGAACAGCACTTTTCGTTGCACAAGAAACTCACGCACTAGCTTCCTCACCCACTCGCTTCGCCAGACTCACTCAATCATCAGCCTCTCAGACTCTTTCACTTAGCTGTTGGAACTTTGCAGTACGCTTGAGTTAATGAAAGCTCCAGAAGGTTCTAGTTATTTAGAGATAGCGCTTACCGTGTTTACACTGAACGAAGGCACGGCACATCGATTTACAGTTCCGGCTGCCCGGCGTTGACCTTCTAATAGCTTGGGCATAGCCGTTGCGTCAAGAATATGTTTTTATCTCTTATCTCTGCTGATAAAGCCGATTGTGGTTAACAGTGCTATATAGCCAAAATGCAAGCAGCAATTAGCACATATTTCAGAAATTTAGCAACTCCTACATCAACTTGTCTGAAAGTACCGCTTTTACTATCAAAGACAAACAGAGGAGAGGGAGAAAATCTCAACTTCAGTGCTACAGAAACAGAACATCTGCAAGATGTTATGTCTGCCATATGCACAAATGTCATTGTTTCCTCAGCTATGCTATAACGTCGCTGATGATTTCAGTAGTTTTGCGCCACTCAGATGCTACTACTAAACTAAACATTATACGGCAATCATTCATCAAGTGAAGTTTAATTATGTAAACTATTACATTTGTGCGATTCTAAAACAGCATACTTATAATTAATTTTCTAAGGATTCATACTCCTGAAATTCAGAAACAAGGCTAAAACATCTTGAGTTAATAATAACCAGTTCACTACCTGGCATCAGGTTAGTTTTAAACATGGCATCTGTAAAGCGTAAAATCTAGAAGTAGATAGATGAACCAGGACGGCTTATAGTTGAGCCCATCCCGTAACTACCATATTCCAAGAAGTTGTTAACCTACCCCTCAATATTCTTCCGCTACGAATTAGATGGACACAACAAAAGCGTCCTCTCAATATACTCCTAGCGAAAGAATCTGTTGTTGCAAAGTCAGTTACTGTTGTGCATTCAGAGTGTTGTTAAACATTCTGCTTGTTGAGTTACGCCACATAGCGACCGAAGTAAAAGACGTAACAACATCGTCCACGCGACCAGTTGGCACTGTAAGGAGTAGGGGCATGAGCGAGGTTGTTAAGGCATGGACAATACCATACAATTATTATGCTTTACTCTTGCCTTTATGGCATCAGAAGTAAGCCTGCACTTACTTAGACATACTTTTGAGCAATGATAGGAAATATTAAAGAAAAGAAAGAAACAGACAAAGAAAGCATAACAAATAAAATATATATGCACTAACGATCAGTTAATTAGTTTTTGAAGTAAAGTTGTGGTCCATCAGGGCCTTTTGTTCGAAAACATTACGGGGTGTTGAGTTGCCGAGATTTTTATTTTAATTATGCTTCATCCATTCACTGTCATTCACCAGTATCGAATACGGAAAAGTCTATGTATACACAACTATTTTTCGTTGTAGACCACTACCTAAGGTCAATAAATATAAACAGAAGCTGTTATTTTCGCGAGGCATACTCTTTGTAGAGGAGGGGTAGTACTGTAAACATTTGCTGTTTGGGGTCGGGCGGTCCAAATCTCTACAAATGTGATTATATTGCATCATGAAGTCTATTTGATAGGAATAGACTGTTGCGTTAGTAATGTAAATCAAATCAGAGCGTTATCGGCCGAAAGCAAATATATATATTCAGCGAACGGCGTCAATTTATAAAATGTCTACATTTTATGCAGAGCATATCAGAGACCGCAAACAACCTGCAACCATTTGCTGTGGTCAAATTTAAACACCGTGTTTCGTTTTTGGTGTAACGCTTGATGATGAATCCCCACATTCTAGCGTTAACCAGTAAGTAAATTATTCATATTCGCTTCATTAATTAATCCAAAGGGTTTGCAGCATGAAATGTGTGATATATTTCCTGCTTCAACGTCTGTTGGGCTTAAAATAACCTCTAACGTTTAGCAAAACACATGAAAACAGTAGTAAATATTTGCCCTTTAAGTTTACATGTGCTGTTTAGCGCAAAGTATAATACCAAATTATAAAATCTCATGTGCCACATTCACATAACTTTTCTAACCATTCCTCAATAAACTGTTCTTACAACAGTTTATTCTTTATCTTATTCATGTTAATTGAGTTTAGTATTTTGTATTTAGTTTTAGTATTTTAGTGTGTATATTAGATATGTCCTTATAGGTACAAGAAGATTAACAGAATTATATAGCTTTAAGTGATAGTTACATACAAAATGACACAGAGTATCTCGAAAATGGTGAACACCACAAAAATTGTCAAATTGTGTGCTTGAACGAGGTATGAAAATTCAAGATATACATTTCATTTTTCATAAAAATATTTTAAACATATGGCATTTTAAACTGAATTGTTACAGCCACTTTTAAGGGAAAAAAAACATTGAACACTGTGGTTTGGATTCGGAGTTCTTTTGAAAATCGTCATGCCGCGTATTTGGAACATACAGAGGTTAATTGACATGTTTGGTATTTAACAGACTTTGTTTCTTGAATTATGTTGTTCACAGACACACAAAAACGCACAGGCAGACGCACACACATGTGTGGACCTGTTTCTAAAGGTACTATTTGGTTTCAGAGGACCCAAACGAAATTTTGGTATTGAATTTTTGGGTAGAAAGGAACATTTTATCTAACTACTGTTAAGTACGTAGCAGAAAAGCTGTAATAGTGTGAAGACCTTGGTAATCAGAAAACATAAAAGGCATATTTAAATCATTCAACTTCTTCGTGATGCCGGACTATCAATAGCTTCACTGTTCTTTGGTCACAACCCAATATCTGGCTGTTTGCGAGGTATTTCTACCATGAGAAGCAGAACCTACGATTTCGCCCTTTTCTGCACCAGTCAACTCCAAAAAACCTCGTGAACGTGAACAGCATGCTAGTTTACTGCGGCGAAACCTTGGTGAAAATATTCGAATTCGATGCATAAAGAACTTCCAGCATTATTTTGCGCACAGGCAAGAAATACCAGATGAAAAAGTTGGAATAAAAATATCACTCTATGCTGGAGTTCAAACCGATAATCATCGGCTCAATTGACACAGCGTGCCCTTTTACTGTTGAGCTACTACAAGGGATATTAGAGTGTGCCTTATACACTGTGTTCCGCTTATAACAAAATAAATGCTTATAATTTCAAAACTATGCATGTAAATGTGTTGTGGTTGGTACCATTTGAAAGGAAAAGTTGGGAAGCTTTAATCTATTGGTGGTGTCAAGTTTGGAACAGTCACGCATCGCACGCACCTGCACATTGCATTGCTTAGGAGAATGCACATCATATCGTTCATCAGTCAGCATGTGGACAATTTTCCAGCAAGATGAGGTACCACCATACTTTGTCAATGTAGTACGGACATTCTTGGACAGACAGTTCCCTGGAAAATGGATCGGAAGAGGATCACCGTAGATCAAATTGCCTACGACATCACTAGACCTGACATCACCTGATTTTATCCTGTGGGGATTAGTTAAGAATCAGGTCTACAAGACATCAGTACGTGATTTGGCAGACTTACGACAACGAATTTATGCTGCTGTCGACAGCGTTACATCACAGAAGTTTCACAGCACATGACTGAGTACTGGTTGGACATTTTCCGCGCTTCTAATAACAGCCATGTTGAGGTTTATGAACCACGAGCTAAAAAAAATTCCCAGTTTTCACTGTTTGTATCAAGTGGTTTGATCTCCAGATTCTTTTGATTCATAAGCTATAGCCGTTTCTTTTTTATTACATATAAGGGGAACATCCTATATAAAAAATACATGGTTCCCTCAAAATCATTATTCCATGTGTTTTCCATTTATTGTGTATTTCCAAATTCCATATAGTTAATAGCTCTGCTGCAAAAGAATTCCAACTTCTTTTGTGATATTTACTCACTATTTCGTCATACTAGGTGAATTTTTGCTATTGAAATTTTCGAAGTGAGTGACATTAAAATGGGGATCACGACAGTATACATCTACGACCATGTTCAGTTAGTTTTCATATCCGTTACTCATGGAACACCTTAATGATACTGACCGGCGAAAGAAGTATGTTTACTTTCTTGAAAGGTAGTACTCCCTGAGTTACGCTTTCCGCCACCAGACTCATTCACGTACCCACTCACTGGCTTCGCGAAAGCACTTGTATATCCGTAGGGATTTCCCAGAACGTTCGGGATGTCGAAACATTCAGAAGGTTCTATTTCTCTGACAATAACGCTTTTGTTTACCCTTGGGGAGTGCGCGCCTTATCTTGTTTATGGTTCCAACTACCCAGCGCCGACCTCCTGATAAGCTTACACAACAGCCACTGCATCACAATTTAATAGACCAGAAAACTGGTGATAGTCTCCTTCCTTAATTTAGGGAGTAGTAGGCGACGGGAAGAAACCTTCGTACAACACAAATCCCGCTAGCAGTTACTTATAGCCGTCGTCTGGTCGCAGGATTCTGAAACATAAAAGGATCAAACGGATGAAAGGAAATAATAGGGATACTAGTTCCTGGTAGAAGAGAAACTCACCACAACAGTACCCTTCCGACTTGGCTAAACCGCGGAATAGGTCTCAGTAGCCGGCCCAAAGGGACTCTGATCCGGAACCTCTCAAATGCCAGCCTTACACGATACCGCGGAGCTACCCCAGAACGCTCGGTTCTGTTCTAGAAGATAGCAAAGTTTCTGTGTTTGAACACAAAGCTGGCGGTTAACCTTTTGAGATTTAATGGAGCCATCGTTTTCCCAACACCATTTCTCAAATATGTTAATCTTCATTTTGGTTTTTTTCCAGATAGCGGGGCACAGAGGAATGTTTTGTTATCACTGTCCGCCTTCGCTGCATCCGTCTACGGCGCCGAGACTGCCGTCCCTCGACTATCCGTTTACACCAACGCATCCTTGTAAGTATAATTATAATGTAATATCTTCAGCATCATGGAAAGAAGATAGAAATTCCACAGTTAAAGTCAGCAATAGGAGTATCTTAACTGGGGTCATGAGTTCTACAAAGCATTTCTAACGCATAGACCAGTGATTCACTAACTGTAAGCCACTTTAACTCAAGAAAGGAAAAAAATGATAGGTAGATAAATAAAATTAGTAATAATTTTTAAGTGTTTAACGTCCCTATTAACAACTCAGGTTCTCAGGTGAAGTGTAATATTCGAAGGAGTCAAGTAGCCCGTAGTTCAGAGATACACGAAAATACTCCGAGATTCCGAATAAACTCCAGGAAAAGCATATCCTGACAACACAAAAAAGATTCTAACTTGGACTCTCAAGGGTGGAAAACAAGCACTTATTTTGCTACTCTAATGGTTAACATCCGCTTTAACTTTAATCGTCCGGAGGCTGGTGTTTCACATTGCATCAATGAGCGTGATACTTCAGCTAATGAAATCAAAGAAATCCCAAATAACAGATAGTTGTTATCTCAACGTGGAGTGAAGCACAGCGTTGCAAAACAAGTGTTTTGTCTCTCATTTGTTAGTTTTCTCGTGACATTGGTCTTCTAAGAATTTTTGCACTATTTAAGTGTAGAAATCACTTCACATTGCATTAAAGCACATAATTTTATTTACCGATAAATTTACACAAGAAATACACAAACATATTGCAAGCGTTATTATCAACATCGGCATCATCACTTGAGTTTTTTGTTTTATATCTGCTGACGATACATTCCAGTAGTACGAAACGAAGATTTTGCGTGAAAACAATTCTTCCTGCTCATTTATACTGTTTTATTTTTAGATGAACTAATATAAACCGAAATGTTTGATTAATTGAAGTGCATGTTTAGTTAAAACTCCTCGGGAAATTTTCGATTTCAAATAGTAGTTTGTAGAATGATGCTGACAATTTGTTGACAAACGAGTATGTTTACTATTTCAATATTCCCAGTCACACATTCTAGAGTATTCTTGAGAAGAAACATTAATAAAACCAATAAGAGATAATGAAAATTATGGAGGTTACAATGAGAGCATCATCTGGTGATAGCTGGAAGGTACTGTCTTAGACAAAAAAGCCACTGTCAGAGAATAAAGACTAATATTTACCAAAATGTAAATCATTAATGGAAAATTTTGTACAAGATCAAGTCTATTTTGAACTTAGTTCTGTAGAAGCCTCTTCTGTAATCATGTTATTGACCACTAAGAAACTTTATTTGTAATCATCTTTTAGAAACAGTGGTAGAGTAAATATTAATTTCCTGAAAGAATTGTACGCGAAATTACGATTCTAATTAGCATGTTAAGGTTACAATATGTAGTACATAAGTTACATGATAGTTAACAAAAACATATGCTGTATTTTTCTAGAAAGTTATATGATGCCCTGACGGGGTTCTGTGAGGTACAAAATACTCATTTCTTCCATAATCGCAATAATGCGAGCAACTGCTGTTACTGATTAACTAACGATGTATGTATTATAGTCGCTGTCACGAATGAAGGTGGCTGCGCAGAAGACAAATATTAAACGACGCCACAGTCACGTGTTTTCTAGCCAATCAAGTGTAGTCTGTTTCAGAGCACGCGTGAGAGTACTTTCTTACAGTTTAACAGTGAAGTTAAATAATTCTGAGCAATAAGACCACTCCATTGTGTAAGTTCGTTAAGAGTTCCGACGATGGCAGAAGAAAAAACACGTTTTATTATTCACAGTCAAGCCAGGGAAATGGTATATCATGTGTAGATATACTTCTTGAAAAAGAAGGGAAACAGTTGCAACGCAGCACTTCCCCTACTACCCCTACCAGCGCGTTATATGTTATTTACCGCCATTGTTCCTGACGGCTACTCTAGTATTCTATGTCTTAACACAGAGCTCACTATAGCATCATTATGCCGTGTCGCCACTTGCTTTCAGGAAAGGACATGAAAGCAGAGAATCGCTACTCCGTGGTCTAGGAGTAACACGCTAGCCTGTGGTTCCCAGGTCGCGGGTTCCCGCCCTACGGAGAGCGATGGAGTTTTGCGGTTGTAAAAATTGTTAGCATGACTTCCTTCGAAAGGGAACTGAAGCCGTGGTTCCGTGTCATAGATTTACGGCACGTAAAAGAACCTCGAGCCTGATGAACAGACCTCTCAGCAAAATTGAGAGGTATTCCACGACCAATACAAAATGGGATGCTGAGAAATATAGCAGTTTAAGAGGGTCCATCAAAAAATTTAAAAGAGAAGCTCCAGGACAGACTACCAGGATGTTTAAAAAGGGTGACAACCCATGTAATAATCCCAAGGTGCAACAGCCCTTTCCGGACCTAGGCCTACCGCCCGACCGCAGCGACCCCGACCACTGCTCATCACAGGCATCATGAGTGGGGTGCAGTACTGCAGGGGGACGTGGTCGGCGGCCCGGTCCCTCCCGGCCGGTAATGCGGTCTTTGTAACCTGGCATCGCTATTTTTTAATCACAGAGCTCCTAAATTGGCCTCTCAGGGACCTAACGAAGCTTAGTGCACCCCGGACTACGTCTCCCAGGAGAAGAAAATTCCCATGCCAGTGCCGGGAATTGAACTGGGTCTCCCGCTTGGTAAGTAGCAGCGCTACCACCGCGCTAAGGAGACGAAACAAATCATGTAGTAATGTTGAATGTGCTATACAGTAGTGTGTCGCAAATCCAAGGCTCTGTTAAATCCGAGTCACTTGGATTTTGGTTTTGGTTTTCCTTTTTTATGTAATTTGTTGTACTTTTTTTTTAACTGAGGCCGATTTTCACTTCCCCATCTGCCTCCACAATACCAAACTCGTTTACATCTGACGCGTTTGTTATCTAGGCGCTTCGAAAAGTAACGTACACACACATATATATAATATTTGTACTTTGGTATTCCAGCTAGAATGTTAACATTTTACACAGATATAGTTTGAAGATTTCTTTTCCATGTACAACTCTAGCGGGAGAAACGTTACTATTGTCCACGTGTGAAGAGGTGCAAGGTGTAGTTAGATTTTTATAGGCCGAAGGGCATAAACCGAGTGAAGTTCACAGGGACATGCGTGGCGCGTATGGGGATGATTGTATGCACCGTAGCAATGTCTCCAGGTGGTGTGCATTCTTCCAAGAGGGCCGTGTGAACCTTAGTGATTTGTCACGCTCCGAACTGCTGCTGTTTGCCAGAAAATCACCCAGTTTGGTTCGGAGGTATTATATTCCTTATTTAATAGACAAATACCAATGTTTTGTTGCTTGTGAACCCCGCCTCTGGTGGTAACCTGTCTGGCTCCCGTCCAAGAGGTCGCGAGTTCAAATCTCACTTGGGGTGAGTTTTCGGGATAAGGTTTTTTTCCGAGGGTTTCCCTTATCCTGAGAAGACGAATGTCGGGTAACTTAAAGCTCTATTGACCTCGGGCTCATTTGAGTATCATTTCACCCATTTCATTCATTCACCGTCCCATATGACACTACGTTGAAGGACGTTAATAACAAAAAAGAAGATGCTCGTGAAGTGGTTATTAAGTTTACTGTTGATCTTTTCCGACACTGATCTTTTTCTGAACACCTTGGTATACGAACTCTTCGCGACTCTTTGTACATTCTTCAAAATCACTTATATACTGTACTAAATTAAATAAACAAATTAATTCTAAAACGATTAACTATTCTATTTCAAAATGCTATAATAATTTTGTACATTAGTACACCATTTGTCAAATATCCTTATATTATACATTTCATCTGTGTTATTCCTATTTAAAATTATATTTTTCTATAGATTTATTTGTATGCTGTGTTTTTACGACACACCTAAAATAGGAGAGCTATCCAACTATCGGATTTTCTCTCGTTGAATAAATTCAAAGATTTGTGTTTTATATAGAATTTACTTGAATTTTATGTCCATAATTTGTCTCGCGTTTCATAGTTTTTTTAGGAATGCGTTGAGGATAATTCAGGTAATTAAACGAATTTTCTGTATAAATAACGCTATCTAGAAACGAATGTGAATGCAATGTAAACAGCTAATACGGAGCACTATAAAAAATTATACTTAAGACAAAATTTAAAAAGGATTAAATGAAAAACAGTATAATCAAAGAAATAGACGCAGCCCAAGCATCTCTCAAAGTAGAAAGGGAAAGCGTATCTATAACACCAGTACTTTTAAATAATAGGCAGAAGTATACTAGTGCGTGAGCAAATAAACTAAGTTTTGTAGGTTTATTACTTTTACTGATATCATTTCCAAACATTGTCTCATCACGTAACAATTTATATGATGGAGCTGCGATACTGGTGTAAAAAGCTATACTGAGCGAAAAACGCATTTTTTAAAATGCACTGACGTGCCTTGTGTTTGGCAAAACACAAAGTCGTTGTACAGTGACTGTGGAACAGAGTAAATGTTTCATAACCATTGTTCTCTTTGCGCAATGCAGTCCGTAATTACATCAATTTGTCAGTCAGTTGGTGACGGAGGCATGCGTAACAAGCCTTCTCATCTTAAAATGAGGAAAATTGTTTTGACGAACATTTCTGGCACGGGCGTTTTTTTTTACCATGAATACCACCACTCAGACCAAGGATAACATTTAACATTTGGTGAATACAACTTAATGCAAGTGTTTTAACAGTTAACCCATGGCTGAAAGAATGTCTAGGAGAGGCTACTGAGTAAGCTGCCAAGTATTTGAATATATTATAACAAACATGATGTATTATTAGTACTTAATGCCCCTTCTTACTACATATGGCACCGCAGGCGGTGGTAACTTGGAATGCAGGAAACGTATTGATGTTTGAGAAGGAAACGTTCCAGGAATAACTTCAGGATGGACGGTTCCTTCAGGATGTCCCGCCGGCATTTGCCATTTATAAGGCCGGAGGAGAAGCTGGAAAAAAGAGCAGTCAGGGAACACTGCTCTGATGGGATTTGAACCGCAGATCTCCCGTTCACGAGACGGTGTGGGCTGAGGCTAACCCTAATGAATAATATAGACCTTGCTCCGAATAGAAATTTAAATTTACACTGGTAAAGAGCCTGATATGATTATTTTGAAGCATATTTTCGTAGTGTTTAACGCTCGCTTTTACTACACCGCAGGTGGTGACATTGATGATACATAGAATGAAGATGGAGCACGGGTGGAATGTGATGGTGGGGGAAACCGGAGAACCCGGAGGAAACCCGCCCCAGCGCCGCTGCGTCCACCACAAATCCCACATGCGGTTGCCTGGGATCGAACCTGGGTCACAGTTTTAAAGGATTAAACTGCAGTTTGAGGAACATGAGGGAAATTCGAATAACTAGGCGCATGTTCTCCTTTGGGATGTGAACATTTTCACGGTTCGTCTTCAAGCCAAGTGTGTGTCACACTTTCTAATGTGAAACCATTAACTAACGCCAACGAGCTTCACCATGACGTGCGGTGATCACTTTCAGAAAGTCCCGGGGTTGATTCTAGCTGGCCTTCACTTTAACCTTGAGTTTTTCGTGATTTTCCTTGGTTGGTAGGCGAATACTTGGGTGCTTTCACATCTAGCCTAATTTCATTTCCCACATTTACCTTTTATTCATGCCCTTCTTCATGTTTTGTGTGTGCTTCTAGGTTGCATGGCGTGAGGTGGTGTTGAACAGATAGGACGAATGCTTGCTGCAAGGAAGGGGTATTCTCCTTTGACACTAGAGGGATGCCTTATTACAAGGGTCGTTCATCACCCTCTCTGGGCAGCCCGAGTAGTGGGTCGGGTTTTCGAGGCAATGTCAGGGAATTCCGCACGTCTTTGTGGCCTGTGTGCCTGCATCCTGTAGCCTCCTGTGTGGTTCCTTCACGACGCTTGTCACATCCAGGAGGGAGGGCTGTGTCATGTAAAGTGGCCATCCCTTTACCGGAGCAGTGGCATAATGCTATTCTCAATTTTAAATTATTGGAAATGTCTATTTATTCAAATGCAAGGATGCATTAAAAAACAAAGCAAAATTAAGTGCTTCATTCATTATTACGGTATTCACACAAAAGGGTTCAAAATATGTCATAATTATTATCAAATTCAACATAGGTATAATATTGTTTATGTACTTCCAAAACCAAAACAAAATTACTCAATAATAAAAGTTCTTACACGAGTGCAATGTAACGTCTTTGTGTGCTGCAAAATGTGTAAGAAACCATTCTTCCCTAAATATCCCACCTACCCTTGTGCGAAGAGCATCTTGTAATTGCGTAAATCAGTGTTTCACCACTGTGTTAGAAGACTACTTGCGTGTTGCAAACGGCAAAAGAGAAGGGGAGGGGTGTATGTTGCTTGACACGCGGTCACATTTGTGCTCAAGAGTGCCCTAACTAATGCACATGTTATACATCAACTGACGAAGAATGGTTCAGCACCGCTGACTTAATACTACGGAGGGAATTTTCAAAACACCATTTAGGATGCTGAACTTGGGCTGACACGTTTGTGCATACATTTATTAATTACTTGGAAATACATTTAAGGTATTGTATGAACATTGTGATTATTTAACGCATTAGAGATGAAGAAAAAGAAGTCTAGGAAAGATTATAAGCGTCACCACTATCCAGAGGATACCCTTATCGCCCGGCCGCTGCGTCTTCCACCAGCAGCTAACGTCACTGAGGAGTGCAGGATGAGGGTGGCCGGGGTCAGTGCGCCGACTCCCCCGACCACAGGGCGACTAATTAACCTTTTACGGACGGCAAGACTTATCCAAATGAAATAGTTGTGCCCAACTTTAGCATGCAGGTCGGGAACTTAAAGCAATGACTTTGGTAGCACTGCAAATGTAGCTAAAAATTAGAAACAGAGGTAATATCATTAGTAGGCGTAGGCTTTCACGGCCGGTGTTTGAAATTCTACAAGAGTCTTCCGGGCTGATTTGCCGTGGTCTGCTGGAGTAACGTCTGGACCAAGTTACTCCAGCAGACCACGGCAAATCAGCCCGGAAGACTCTTGTAGAATTAGAGGTAATATCATTGCTAAGTTGAGTAAGGCAATTTAAAGTTTTATTTCCACTTTTTGGTTCCAACTGTTGTACTCCTGGGCATATAACAGATCATTTAATATGGTTCAAAGATCTGATGATACACTTGCATCGAAGATAGTTCGGTTCCAAATTTCAGTTCAACACTGCCACTTCCGTGCTAAAGGGTTATCTCTGGCAGGGATCCCGAATTCGAATCTCGGTTGGGGTATTTTGCCTGGATAAGCTTTTAATCTTGTATTTTCTCCTACCGCGAGGACACAAATGATAAGATATCTGTGAGATCTGTGTACCCAGGGCTCATTGTAGCGTCATTTCATCTATTTGTTATACAATTTCCAATATGGCTAATCTGGTTGAAGAAAGAAAAGTCCCACTACAGTAACCTGCGCATGCCTCGTCATAATTGGATGTAGCTATAGTCAATTTTATAATTACATTGGTATGGCAACTAAGACGTAAGGTGTAAAGAAGAACCAGATCCTGTCACGTGATTTACTTCAAATGAGAAAGATATTGTAATGTCCTGATTGGCTAAAGTTGGATATGAATTGATTCCTACTGGATGGAAGTGGGGTAGCAACGACTCTACTTCAGACAATGAAGAATGTGACGCATCACATGGAGTCCATTGCTGCCCCACCTCCATTCGGTAGCTTTAGCACCAATGAAGATACGTTCTGTAGAACATTAAAATGAAGTTCAATACAAGAATTCTTTTGGTATTGTAGTCAACTAAGAAGTTAGAGACTGTTATACCGAAAAATCTATTGGTGATTTTCAAAGATATGTCGATCAGGATGCCGATGTAGTGAAGTTCTCTCTAAAGAGCCAGATTCAAACTGATATAAGAATTACGAATTTAATTGTCTGACATTACGTAGGCGACTTTTAATCCGTGTTGCGGGATCCCACACTTTTCAGACGATAGATTGCTACCCTAGGAAATCTCTATGGGAGGTACTTGAAAGTGTAGGAGTACAGCAAGGACGTGTGGGAGTTACATCATGGGCTTAAGCTCGTGCAAACGGAAACTTTACCAACCTAACACTACTTTCCAAGGCTAACAAAATAATGCACTTGTTCCTAATTTCTTGACATACACAGTTTATAATGCTCTGGATTTCAAAGGCGACATTTGGTATTTATCCTGTATTAAGCAGCCGACTTCACCATCGGTTATGTAAGTGAAACATTCGTTGTACTGCTCTAACATTTAGGATATCGTATTATATTCTTAATGTCCGTATAAGAGTTACATTTACATGCTGAATGATTTGGTGACATATATTTCCTTATAAAGGTCGAGTACTGAGCGTATTAGGTTAAAAAAATTAATATATAAATAGAGATTAAATCACGTTTCACACACGGAGAGCTCTCGCTGTATAAATAGGTTTATATGGGCGAACGGATGGATGGACGAAATAATGTATAAGGAGTACTTTTCTTTTCTTACCACATGACTATGGCTCTACGACCACTTGCGGAGAGGGACTTAGCCTTTCGATCGGAAGGCGATCTTTTGTGCTCTGACTGGGCACCCCCGGGAGGATGGATGAGGCAAATGAATCCGAAGGGTGGCCGGAACTTTGCCATCACAGAGCAGGTGGCAGGATCCCTACATTTTCCCAGTTAGAAGCACCCCGGCGGAGGCTGTCTCAGCGTGGTTCCTCTCCCACTCCTTTGGGTTCATACTCCCAAGGGGTGCAGCGACTCGGAAACCAGCTCTCCTCCCCACTCAGGCTTGTACCATCCCATGGAGAGGGGGGCGGAAACTAGTAAGCTCGCCTTCCAATCCGGCGGATGACATTTCCAGAGCGCATTTATTCCCTCTTCCGTGCTTCTGCCGTGGCGCTCGCCGAAGCTTCCAACTCTGTAAGGAACCTAACGGGATGAAGGGTGAAGTGAATAGATTAATTTAACGAAATGAAGGGACAGAAAATTCGGAGGATGGGGAAATTCTTCCCAGCCTTCGCCTGGCGACCCGGGGAAACCTCCGAAAGAACTGTGAGTCAGGAATGTCGGCCACGGGGATCGAACTCGCGACCTCCAGAATGCGGGCCACAGACATTACCTCCTGAGCCATTCCGCTCAGTTTTCTCATCGCATAGGCACCAACCTACGGTTTTATCCACACTGATGCTATACAAAATAATATGATAAGTAGGAAAGGAGATTTGTTAGAGAGGAAATGTTCCAGGCACAATTTAGAGTGCCTCCCTGGCATTTGTCAGTCATAAGGACTAAGGAAAACTAAAAAACCTCATTTAGGGGCACATACCACTCCGTGTCGCTCTATAACAGCAAGTGTCAATGTCGCGCTATGTTAGTCACGTGTGCAGTCTATGGCAGGCCTATACGCTGCAGGAGGCCCATACCATTCCACCCCATCACATTCAACTATGCTGCTAAGGGCATTCCTATGCGACATGCCCAAGTTACTGTACCTTTTAAGTGTGAACCTCCGAGAAGTCAAAATAAGTAGAAAGATGATTAGAAGAACATTTTCACAGCCATCCTGAGCCAACGGATAGAAAGGTCGTCTAACTGTAACGCATTTCTGCAATATGGACAGTCATACATCAAAACAGTAGCAGACCTTCTTTCTTCTGTTTCGGAACAATTAGTGTTTGAAAGTAGTCCATTGATATTTCTTTATTGCATTATATATAGGTAAAATTAAATGAAGAAATTAAGAAAAAATAAGAGAAACAGAAAAGGAACAGTTGGTGTGGGACAAAGAAAACTTCCTGGATGAATGTATCACAAACTGCTGCATCTGCTGAAGTGAGTCATTCTTTCTATTAGAAAAGTTAACCTGGCGGTTAGCAATGGAAAATGTTTATATTTCCGTGTATGTTTGCACTACTTGTGGTATTGGAGAGTGAAAATTCTTTTACATAGTACATAAATGAATTCATTTTTCAGCAATTATTTGCCATAATTAACAGAAATAAGGATAACAGATCAATCAAGAGAAATCTATAGGGTAATCAAAATGCAGCTAATACATGGAAACGAGAAGTTTCGACGCATGTAACCATACAGAGCGATTCATCTCCATCCAAATAGATCTGTGTGCAAGAACAGATCAGAAAGGTGACCAAATATTTTGATATATATTTAAGGTGGCGTTAACTTGCAAAATGTATTTTTCCCTCCGTTGACAGAAAAAATCATATCTCCGGGTAGATATATCCAATTTGTTCAAAATTCGTGTATTTATTACCATAATTATCTAACTACTGTACAAACTGAAATGTTTTATATCTAATGCAAGTAGTTTTACAACATGTTTCATTCATTAACGAAAAAAAAGAGATAAAGGTAATTTACTGTGGGATGGAAACTCATAATAACACCAAAATTTATATGAACTATTTCATGCGCATGTTTAATAATCAGAACCTATAATATTTGCAACATGTGCTTCAGTTATTTTTTAATAAATTTTCTGAATTCTTTTTAATTCAACTTCTAAGTTTTGCAGCTTTTAGAAGAATGAGTAATGCTTTAGGTCCAGTTTAAAAATCATATACCTAATAACTACAAAAAATGCATGCAATTCTTTACAATAGTTACTGAGAAAATGTAAGTTTATAAAAATGTAACTAACGGGAAATTGAGTATAAAGAATTTAATGTACCTGGGGTGATTTACGCCACTGTAGCTCTAAAACTTCCCACTCTTTTCTGAACATGGTCTACACATTCTAGTTTTTCAATTGCCGCATTATGCCATCTAGTATACAAACATTTAACTTTGTAATACTTTAGGAGGCAAATTTGAAACCTCTTTCATATAGAAAAATGGTAATCTTGATGTGCATAGTAAAGTGGCATTTAAGTTGCCATACTCGCATTAGAAATGTCAAAGTCAACTGCTTATAGCTAAAGATATAATGAGGACATTACAATAAAACAACTTTTATATGATTTACCAATATGTTAATTACCTGAATCTCAAGTAAAAGGGCATCACAGATTTCAGCCACCTTAACCTAGCTTTCTCTGTTGCCATATTTTCTAAATTTTCCTAACTTCAAAATGTTTCACACGATGCACTTTCTTATCAATCTGCATGAAATTCAAAAAGACATTTTAAAACTAGTATAAAATGAGTGTATCCATTTATGTTTGATAGATTTTGTTTATTTAGACAGAAAAAAAGAAAATATGTTTGTTCTTTATTTCAAAAAAATTAGGAGAATAGCAATCGTTAAACACTATTTTCCCCTTAACTAATATAGTCAAGAAGGGAAGCTCACATAGGTGCATGTCACTAATAAATTAAGATGAGTGTAAAACCTTATGTCCCCATCAATTTTTGAAATCGCGACGTAAAAATAATTTGCAATTTAGATATAAAAAGCTTATTCTACAGAAAACGTTTACTAAAAAGCTGAAATTTTGTATTATTTATTCCTGATCATAGCAAATAAATGGTATAAATTTGCAACAACTCTGACAAAAATTCAGAATTTTTAATTTCCACATGTGTGTCCTCTTAATTTACAACGTAGGCTATTCTTTTTATCTCACCTGTTGGAATTTCCGGATTATATGTTATTCTTGTTAAAAATAGCTGCTCTTTGTCTATTCCCAGGATTCTGTGCTTCCACATGCCCATCCGCTTAAAGAACTGTATTCTAAATAAACTTATTTGTAGGAAAATTCTCCCCTTACCCATTTTACCACTTCCTCGTCATTCCATATATTTACAGACTGATTCAAAACGACACCAAACAAACGATGTTGTTTCTTAGATCCTATGTGATAGGAAAATAATTTTCAACCTCAATAAAGCTACATAAATAAAATGTTTCATCGTAAGCGTGGACTAGGCAGATACCCAGGAACAACAACGCGTGTCTGGTCCACGCTATCGGAAGTAACGCTAGTTGGTTGGCAAGCACCGAGTCGCGTGTTATAGCCATACACAGTGATAGGCTCAGTGATTAGCTAACATTAAAACATTCCTCATCTTAGAAAACCATGCTAAGGAACCTATGCCTTTAGTTATTTGATTATTCTTCCAATATATTTCATCTTCACAGACAATGAATGAAAGGAAATGACTAGGAAAATAAGCTGAGATATACACTTACGTCACTAATATTATCTTTTAGAGGCAATTTAACCTTATTAATTTTTAGGATGGATCCAAGAATACTACCATAAAGTTGTAAATGAAATTAAACAAAAATAAATCCGTTTTGCAGTAAGACAGGAACTTTCCTTTACTAACTCATAATACTAAATAAAACATTTGTACATTTAAAATAAAATTCTTGTTCATATTCACAACAGGGTGTTAAGAGCTTACGTTAAATAAATAACAAACTTTGTATAACTACTTTCACAATGTATTGATGTAAATCAATCAGAGCCTTAGAAGTACGTGAGGAATTTCTCTTGATATTTACATTAATAACAACTTGAGTAAATGTTTCAACTGTCGCTCTCCGGTTTCTAAACGAAGACGACTGGTTAGGGCAAAATACGTATGTTTTGCATTCAGGAACAATCTCGAAACTTTCCGTGTCATAAGTAGCTTTTTGAGAAGATAACTAACCTTTGCCCCGTTATCTGAAGGTTAGAATAGGTTTACTGAAAACGAACAAGGGGAAACCCTCTTGTTTTCATGAAACGCGCTTGAAACAACCTCTGAGGTGCGAGTACATGGACATCAAAGTGTTTCGTGCACTGCCTAATCCGAATGTCATTTTCAAAGTTATATAAAACATACCTAAAAGGATTTCCCAGTTGTGGCATCGAACTCCGGACTAGTTCAAGCTAAGCTACAAGACTGATATATTCATTCGATGCAGTTTCGAAACTCTCTCTCTCTCTCTCTCTCTCTCTCTCTCTCTCTCTCTCTCTCTCTCTCTGTGTGTATGTGTGTGTGAATGTGTTTGTGGCATATGTTGCAATATACGAGTCTATATTGCTATTTCCTAGTAAAAACTATTTTAAGCTTTGAGTTGTTATAGGTATAAAGTCGTAATATGCATAGACTTTGGTATCACTAAAGCGAAGATATATTAACTGTTCTTGTCGTCGTTTGAAATGGTGGCTGCAATAAAAGCACGATCATAAAATCCCTTATACAAGAGCATCGAAGGATCGCCTAAGAATGCATCTCTAAAAGTGAAATTTTTTTTTACTTTACCTTAATAATATTGATTCCCAATACAATGCCTAGGTGTGACGTTTCCATTTTAAAAATATCAAACGAATTATAAATCTTATGCAAGTAACATTTTAGGTGTGTTCATCACATTAAATTTACAACTCGTATTACGTATGCCATGTGGTTCTCTATCTTCGTTTGTTCTATGCGTTATCAGGCCTTATAGCGGAATATCCACTGCAGATGGTTTAAACCGTTTCAGTAAATGTTAGAGAAAGAATTCCAACAAATGCATATTTGTCTGCCTAATTTCTTACTGCGCGAGAAGAAATGGCCGAATCACTAAAGAGCGTCTTAATCCGGATCTCAAAATTCTGGCACGGCAATGTCGCAGAAGTAGCAATAGCAGTGCACGACAATGTCGTATTAGTGGTCCAGCGCGTATTTTCATACGAACCTAGAGAGTACAATGCAGTTTTGTGAATTCCTATTTAGCGTTTTATCTTCACTTGTCGACATCTTGTAGGAGAAGTACGGCTAAAACACATCACAATACAGTGGCTGTTCATATACAGGATGCTCCAAAATGCCCTGACATTAAGAAGACCATAGTTTTCTTGGTTAGGCAATACCAGAGAGCAAAGATGAACACTAGATACAGGCAAAATCAGAAGAAACTCTTGTCAAGATATGAAAACACGATGAAAAATCCTACAATATTATGAAGTATACATTTTATATCCAAAGAACACATTCTTTAAGGATTAGGGGCAGGTTTTCTCCATTGTATGGTATTTGATAAGAAAATAGTTAATTTGAATACACAACAGGTATTGCATGCAATTCATAGATGTTGATCATTGTGAAGCCCTTAAACTTTGAAACAAAGAAAAAGAAGTAACTGGTTACTCAACCTTGCCTAACACTAGATATAATATGCCACGAATGGTTCGCGAAAAATAAAAATCCCATCAAGAATAGAGGGTGTTTAATGTCGCAAGGGAGATAACACAGAGGAAGTGCTACATTTGCTCAACTTTATTCGAGCTGTTAGAAGGGCTCGTGGATTTCTTTCTTTCTTTTTTTTTTTTTTTTTTTTTTTTTTTTTTTTTTTTTTCCCAGACGTATGTTTTGAACAGGCTGACTTGGGTTTGTAACTGTGTTTCATAGAAAACTGCCCGAATAGAATTGTTTTAAAACATGAAAGGTAACATTTTGCCTGTCTCTATTGATCACACTTAGAGCATCCCATTCAGGGCAATCTCCTTGTTGTTTAAGTAACTCATGGTGTATTTTGATATTTTGTATCCCAGGTGGCGTGTCGAAGCCATGCTTTTAAAATTAGGCCATCTGCATTAGCTTTTTCATTCTATGTTCCTCTAAAATCGTTTGTTAGAAATTTATTTTAAAGTCGGCAGAACTAGGAGTATACAGGCTGTTAGGGATATAAAGGCAGATATTTTGATAATTGGTACGATAGTATGTATCCACTTCGCCGTGTTAATTGTTTTTTCTCTTCGTCTATTTTCTCCACAAACCAACTGCAAAGCTTACTATCTGATCTTTTTTGTATGTTCCTAACTACGCCGCGAAATGAACAACACCTGCTGTATATACTTTCCATCTTGCTTCACACCTCGAGGCGTGACCTACTGGCCTAAGTAGCGCGAGGTCAATGGCCTTGGAGAAAGTGTTGGAACTAGGTTTCGGTACACCATTGGTTATCCAGGCGTCATGCCTTCTGCCATATCTTCTATGCCACCCCTACTTAGTGGAACAAACCAGCCTAAAAACATACTACTCATAAGTATAATTATAAGTTCGAAAATGAACTAAATATTGATTTAATATTTTTCATTACACTTTTCTCAATTATCCATAGGTCGGTTTGGGTGACTCAGTTGGTTAGACGACGGCTTACTGATTCCGATGTCGAGGATTCAAAACCAGCCCAGATCGCGGCTTTTTAAGTGTGCTTAAAAATGACAGACCTATCTCGGTAGATTTACTGCCATGTAAAGGATCTTCTACGGGACAAAATTCCGGCACAGCGGCGGCGCTGATAAGATCCTAACAATTGGCAGCGTCGTTAACAAGAAAAATAAATGGGTAATAAAAATATCAGCACCTTTACCGCAATACCTGTATTTTGGTATTAAGACAAGGGTTTAACCTTTCACCCAGCTTTTTTAATTTAAACTGTACATCGACGAAATCAGTAGCAGTAACAAGAAAATGATTTAAGGATGCAGAACTGTTGTGGTCTTAGGCACCCTGACGAAACCATAGACGAAATCAGATGAAGATTTGGTATGGGATTTAACAGTTGCCTTTGCAATGTTCTCCGCACCATAACTTGCTATTTACTAGATTAGCATGGTTTCACTGACCTCTAACGAAGCCTTATGTTAGCCAACATAGGTGATTTGAATGCTGTCACTAAGAGTGCGGTGTTTTTCGCATTACAATTGATGTTATTCACAGGTGAACACAGGTTCATTGAGACCTAGAGAGCTCTAACATTATTAAGTGTAGGAGATGTAGAAGTTGTCTCTTCTATGTTCTTCACATCTCAGTCGATGTTATTTACTAGGTTAAGAGTTTCACAGAGACCTAATGCTAATTTTGTTTGGGGTGAGAGATTTGACAGTTGTCAGTACAAGTACGATGTCATTTTCTAGGTGAACAGAGATTCATTGAGCCCCAGAGAAACCTAATGTTATTCAATGTAGGAGGTTTGAAAGTTGTAACTACAGCGTTCTTCACATCACAGTGGATGTTATTTATTAGGTCAACATAAGTTTTACTGGGCCCTAGAGAACCCCAATGTTTTTTGGGTACAGGAGGTTTGAAACTTGTGACTACAATGTTCTTCACATCACAGTTGGTGTTATTTATTAGGTCGGCATAGTTTCACTGAGCCCTACAGCACCCTAATGTTATTTTGAGTGACTGTTCATTGAAGGGGAAACTTGGTCCAGACATCTTTTGACAACTTCACCCCTTAATTTCCTGACCCCATTATCGGCCGAATTAAGAGGATTACCACATACCCTCATGCAAAATCGACTGATGGGGATGGTGATTAGAGGGTTGTGCAAACCTCTGGAGACCAAAATGGCGTTGGTATTGTGCTGACGTCACATATCCTTATGTGTACTCCTCTCTTCTATTCGCTTGCTTGCTTGCTTGATACTTCCAACTCTTCGCTTTGAGCGTAGATCCAGATTCGTGATGAAATACAATTTTTTGACTTTACTTCTATTGCCCGTTCCTTTCTTCGTCGTTACTGCTCTACAACTTTGGGTCTGCAAATTTAGTATAGATGCAAACTCTTGTTTATTACCTACGTGTTTCTAAGCTATATTTTTGTTATGTACCTTTAAAAATGTTTCACACTTGCATGATATGGGTTTTCCAGCCATGATCTCACTTAACCCATTAATGCATTTTTGCCGTGTTTACCATCTATTGTTGAACATGTATAAATATGAACGACATATATTTGTATTCTAGAAATACTCACTTTTGTAAGCACCTGGTATTATTAGTGCATATGAGATAGTTTTAATTTTATTGTGATATTTACGTAATTAACTTTTTTTCGCATCACGGAAAAAATAAGTATAAAAACGGAGGTAATTGTTAATTTCTATCATATTATTCAATTTTCTAAAATTGCTTGAATTTGGATTTATCGGTTAGGAAGGTTTTGAAATTTTTTGGTGAGGAAGTTAATAACGTATAAGTATTTTATTGGTACCCTGGTTCCAATGTTTCGATTGGTGAGATTCCTGATAATCTCTGTGGAACACAGGTTCTTTCTGGCCCTAAGCTACGAAGTAGCTACAAATAGAAGAGGTTTATTACAAGATTAACATATCGTATAAATATCTACTGTCCAGATTGAATCAGCAGCACTATACTCTTAACAGAACAAAACATTTTCAGAGAATACTCATTTCACTAAAAATTCAGAATGGATAGACAGACTTCGAGCTTCTTCTTAACGATGAACTAATTTAATTCATTGTGGAGAGGTATTGGTGTGAATTGTTCTTTTCTTTTCGGGAGGAGGGATACCACACCAGATAATTGCCTAAAGGCACATCTATATTTTTTTATGCTCGCTGTTCATATGATAAAACGTTTACTCCTATTACTGGTTAGTAATGTATGTATGGTATGTTGTAACTATACATTCACAATGTAATTTTCAATTGTGTAGTATATTTTTCAGATTACCTAGAAATAATATAATGAAAAGCACGTTCAATAAAAATAATTGGGCACTAATGGGTTAACGAGCTGCATGGATTGTATTTCTTGTGAAAACCGTGGATAATACATAAAAAAATATCACATCAACACACTCAAGACACAAAAACAAAGATATTAAACAATAATAATCTGACTACTAACCCTAGCTTTAATTCGAAGTTTTAAATTAAAAAACACCACTTTACGAAATACAAATATTATGCATACACTCCTACCTGAGGTAGGGTGAAGGGGTGAATAAAAACGCGGAATTCTGGGTTCCAAAACAGGTGTTTGTCAGGTAGGAATCCATACTACTAAAAGAGAAACAGGGAGGCATAAGTCCACAAATGCCTGGCGTTTCTTTATCGGCCTCAAGTCTTGTTACTCTACCGACATGAGGGTATTCTTAATTTGTGACGTCATCACACCCTTGTTCCATCTCCTTCCCCTAGTCAGTAGATGTGATGTCCTGATGTAGTTAATGGGATTATGACTGTCGTAAGCTAATTTATCTCAATTTTTCCTCGGGATCATTACTGAATAATTAAGTAGGCTAACACATGGCACTCACTCTTGCGCTGCACCAGGTGGCTGGCCATGTACACACCGCTTCACAGCAAATGGAACTTAGCGAGTGATACTGTGAGGAACGGTTGCTCTTCTCCGTGTTGCCTACAACAGCACTTGATGTTGGTCCACAGAGCAGCGGGATAATACATTCACTCGCTAATTGTTTTGTTAGAAAAGGGCAGTGAAATAAGTAGCTGCATAAATATCATGTGTAGCGACAACTTCCCCATTAGTCAACATTAAAACAAGTGAAACTTGATGTTTAGAAATTTGGAGCCGGTTTAAACATAGGAAAAACGCAATTATCCGATATGGACAATCGGTCTTAGTGAAAGTAACCATAAATACTTTATCTACTACGTATAGTAAGTAGGGTAAGTATTGTATTCCACCCAAAAATCCGATGTCAAGATTTCATCTCAACTATGTTTTTAGGCCCCCTGAATCCAAAAACGCATTTCTGCTAAGAGTTCTGTGTTTGTGCATCTGTCTGTGAATGGCATAACTTCAAAACGAAAAGGTGGATAAAAGCCAAACTTGGTATTTAAATTCACCGTCTTTAAAGGATGCAACATGAAGATTTTCAAGAAGATCCCCTCACCCCAAACTATTCTCTACATGCAAAACTCTTGAAAAAATTAGATTTTCTCAAAAATAACTCCAACAACTTATAGGTACCATATGTTTGAGATATTTTCATGATAAATTAAATATAAGCAGGGATATCCAAGATACATACGACAATCTTACTACACAAAAATGTAGATAACGTTAAAACACACAATTTGTGTCAAATACTTTTCTTTTCTTTTACCATTTCTAAGGTATTCCTTGTTTGGTTTGAAGTTTCAAATTCTTATACTTTTCTCAAATAGAACAGGTTATCCTTTAGTCATGTCAAGAGAACGGAATTTGAACGCCATCACATAGCGAACAGCTCTTAAAAGACTTGAGTATCGCTTAAAACCCACAATATTCCATATTTCCCTTGTACCTACACGAGAGTTAGGAATATGATAATTTCTGGAAATATTTATTTCGACTAACACGCAGTAGATAGAGAAACAAGCGCTTGGGGGAATGGTTTGTACAAGAGTAGAGAAACTCATGTGAGTGCATGATATCAGATTGTGTGTGTGTGTGTGTGTGTGTGTGTGAGTGCGCGCGCGCGTGTCTACAAGTGCTTGAATGGGCATGTAATAGGTAGCATCATCTTGAGGGAGTTTTTCCGAGGAGGACGTCAAATCAAAATTGAAAACATTCATTCATCCTGGGCGAACATGGATTTTATTACATGATCCTTCAAAGACATTTTCACACTAATCGCCTGCCCTACTTCTACTTATATTTTCAAGTAAAATAGCACGCGGTTACAGAAAAGCATATTTTCTTGTGCCAAATCGTTTAACTTGGGTAGAATTTGAAAGAGGAAATGCAAACTGCGTTGAGATTTGTTCTTGTGTAAGTTTTACGAAAACGCACAATTTTCAGCGCCGTAAGATTTTATAAGTAGAAGTTCAACGTTCTTATTCCAAACTCCTTTGAATGCAGAAATTTTGGATGATTTGTCTTATTGGAATGTCTTATGTGATGCACCATGTACTTTTCATTTACAAAAATGAAATTTGATGAAACTCGACTGCAGAGACACTGATGTGTGGGATAGTCCTACATATTTATTGGAGAGGTTTAGGATTTCTATTTTGGCGCTTTAGTATGAAGAAAAAATGTATTCGAGTTTCTCGAAGTATAATTTCTGAGAGTTACATCCTTCATGAAATGACCTCTTAATCACATTGGCGGACCTTATTGGCTGACAGTGTAAGAGCTTATTTACTATATTTGAAAAATGTATCTTGTTAAGTACTTAGTACAGGGAATTATTAGAAACTAATGATGGTTTTTACAGCGGTATATTAAACCGTTTGCTTTACTGACGAAAATTAATACCTTGGTGCAATTATTTAGGAAGGAGCCGTTAAAAATGATGGCAATTTGCAATAAAGTTTCCATAGCATGAGATTATATTCAACCTATACTAAGTATCGTTTGAAAATGTGCGTTTCTATAGTGTTCTCCTTTAACTTTATACGTTTTAGATTACCTATCAGCACCATCATGTCGGAAATAGGAGTCCCAAACAAACGTACATTATTTATAGTTGGAATATTTATGAAAATAATTTTATGAACTATATTAAGTGTTTAACTACTCATACATATTTCTTGAAGAAACTCCCTTCCAGAGGACACTGTAGTAAAATAAACTAGATAACGTTGCTTTGCAGCGGAAAATTCATTGACCGCTGTTCCAATTAATGCACTGTTACATAGCAATGGTTGAGCCTGTAAATAACATTCACTAAAGTGGGCAAAGGTACAAAACGTGTCGATCATTTTATTGACTGCTAATAATTATACAACTAAGAGTTACAAATGATAACGACATTTTATTTGTAACTAATTTATTTATATTTCATACACAAATACACATTTCGGTACATTAAGGTATAAAATAGTTAAACTTTCTTATTGAAATGAAATTTTCAAGAGATTAGATAACGGAATATGAATATTTATAATATGAGACACCTCACTTTTCTATCCTTTACACGCTCTTTGCTGACAGATGGTTTCCTGGCAATTCCAGATTACTACCATGTAAAGTAAACTGCATATTCCCTATCCGGGTGGAAAGCGAATTCACACCTATTCAAAATTATACGCAGTCAAAACTATATTGACAGCATCGCAACTACTTAACATAAGTTAGCAGTCTATAATTTTTGGGCAAAATCGCAAGTACCCAACATAAGTTGGTAGTCAGCAGAAACACAATCACTCAACATATATTAGGAGTGAAGAACCTTTTAGCTACTGCACAGCCATTCAACAAGTGGTAATCAGAAACTTGCTGGGGACCCCACAGAGGAAGCTTTTACCATAGTTCAGCATGTTCTGGACGAGATCTTACTAGTAGAGGTCTTATAAGTCAGGTTTAAGTCCTATGTGTATAATATATTTTTAGTGGAAAAACTTTCCATCACATCTAAAGAAAGGACAATTTACATATACATTGCCAATAATTTGCTCATTTGCAAAGCTATGTAAACATAATTTTTCTTATGCAATAAGTTATTTCCATTAACTACAATGTAACATGTAGTATGTTACATTATAAGCATTAAGACACTACTATCCTGGAAAATGTATAAGCAGAAATTCGGTAAGAAAATTAGCGTTGGGGCACTTATTCAATCATTTGTATATACGTGCACACCAAGTTGTTCCCATGCATCCTTTGCATATAATTCCTTTAAGTATTCTGAGAAAATAAGTAAACGTATGGGATGTCTAAAAACAAAGTATAACATTAAATTTAATCATCCTTGCTGTACTGTTTAGCAAAAGCAAATGCATCTTTATGGAAATTTAATATGCTCAAAGGTATTGGAGATATATAACAAAACCTAAATTCTTAAAAAAGAGTGGTGAAAGATGCAAGGAAGCCTGCTTTATTTCGATGTGCGTTTATTTCTTTGTACATCACTCTCAGACCATATCGGCACATTTACTAGTCAACTTGTCGAGTTAGTTACTCAACCAATCCTACAGATTGTAAAACCTTCAGGTTTGCTGTACAACCAAACTGGCAGCCTTCAACATCACGTGTTGGAAATAAAGAATCGTTCAACTTAAGATTCCTACTCATTATCCTTCGAGCTGTGTGGTCTGTAGCATGGTTGGACCAACAAGCTCACAAAGGTAGCCTCGGTAATTCCTCTGCAGTTAACATCGATGTAATATCTGCTGTAGCATAATATATTGGCACCTCAAGTAAGCAAGGAAAGTAGGAAAGTCAATATTCAACATATGGTAAACATCAGTATAGTATATATTGTTCCAATGGCATCAGAAGTTGGCGTGAAAGGTAGGGAAGTTACTATTCAAATTTTGAATTGCCACAAGAGCTATACAGGTGTTTGTAAAATAGGATATTTCTATAGCATTCATACCTGAAGACTATAAACGAAGCTATAAGATGTAGTAAGTAAGAGCAACTGCTGTTACAGAAATGAATAATAGAATAATTTCGTTTGCAACAAGCCATTTTGTATACCGTTTGTATTTTCCTGTGATAATCTTATTACTGTTAATGTAACCCCAAGCTTTTCAGTGACGCTGTGCTTACATATCCCACTAATAATAATAAATTGTGACTGAAATTTAATTAACGGCAATAGCACGAGGTCTCCACATTGGTGCTCTATCAGCCTCACAAATCATGACTGAACTTCAGTTAAGGGCAATAGGTTATGGTCCAGGAACTAGTGATGCATTTCCGTAAAATTCATGACTGAGCTTTAGCTAAGAATATTAGAATAAGGTCCGGAAATTGATGTTGTATTTGCCTAGAATCATGCCGAACTTCAGTTACGGACAATAGCACGAGTTCTGAATAGTCGCAATGTATCTGCCAATTAATTGTGATGCAACTTCAGTTAAGGACAGGAGCATGAGGTGCAGAAAGTGGCGCTCAGTATATGCATAAAATCATTACCTAACTGAAGACAACAGAATGTGGTTCAGACGCTAGTGCTGTATCTATTTAACAACCATAACTGACATCGAAGAACAATAGCACGACATCCAGACTTCAGTGATGCAATGACTTTCATTCATCTACATCACTGAAGTCTGGAAGTTCATACAGAAGTGGTGTGACCGTCTAACAATCATTAATTGACCTTCAGCCACGAGAATAGCATTGGATCCAGACATTGGTACTGTATATACCTAACAATCATGGCGAGCTTCAAATAGGAACAAAGGGTTGAGATTCAGATATTAATAATGTGTCTGGGTAATGATTCTGGCTAATTGTGACTAAAAAGTTAGCACGGGATCTAGAAATTGATGCTGTATCTGACAATCGTGACTCAACTTCTACTAAATACAAATCATGAGGTCCATACATGCGTTGTGTCTGAATAGGTGGCATACATATGAATTAGCGATGTTAGAGCAATGAAGAAGATTCACAAGCATGCAGAGACTTCCCTCACAAGTCACGGATAAAGTGAATAGGGTGACATTGAGGGCAACATGTGACACTTTGTCGATAACCTGAATGTGAGAGGAGAATCACAACTTTCTCAGTATGCGCAACACAGGCCCTTAGCACAGTGGGGAGAAATGAGATTGTGTTTACAAATACAAAACCCTGTTTTGAAGCAGATGACTAGCACCTTCAATGAAATCAGCACTAACACACCAGGATAAAGCTTCTCAGTACCACAAGGTAAATCCTTCCTTCTCTTTGAACATAAGAGGTATCAGTATATTGAAACTATTTTGTCAATCTATTACTAATATACTACGTCAACTGCTCACGCCAAAGACCGTTCAAGATTGTCATAACGGAACCTGACCTACGAGTCACTTTTGAAGTGATAAAAATTTAACACTCGCGAACTAAAGAAAAACATGAAGTGTGAAAGACTAATTTACGAGAAAGGTATGCGGAAGGAGATAGTAAAAACAAACAATTGCATTAAGGTGAAATGAAGGAACAGAATACACAAATCGACCAATGAATAATACTGATAATAGGAATGCATGGCCAACAAGGTAAAAGGAAAGGAAGAAAATGTAAATAAAAACAGACAGGAAAACAAATAGAAAAAAGGTACGCATCTTCTGCTACCACTTGAATTTCCGGAAGAAAGAAGCTTGATAAACTTTTGGAGTGTTCTGTACGTAGGATGTGTATATAGATAGCTATATGTCCGCGAGATTGCCTAACATCCCAGGGGAGAAGACAGACTCCAGACATTGAATTCTGCGCTCTAATGCCATAAAAGTTGATATTGATGGAGCCTGTAATAATAGGTGACAATAATGATGGCATGGGGGTCTAGTGAAACGGTGATTGGCTATAAATGTTATTTGTTAAAATCGATCGACCACTGCTGAAAGCTCGCCAATATTGTCTAGGGCCTGGTGATGAATTTACTTGTAACTCTATTTGGTATTCCTTATTAAAGGGATAATTGTGAGAATATAATGAACTACGGATAATGAATTCCTCTATACAGTAAAACATGTTTTTAAAATGTTACTTTATACAGAGACATACCAATTACTGCGTTTTGTTTGCCTTACTTTTCCCGAAATCTTCAGGCTAATGTTATGAAGATTTAAAGCTAATGAGGAATCTTAATAGGTTTCCTAATAGTTATTACCACTTTACTTTTCGTACACTTCCTTGTTATATCTGATTAAAGTCTGGAGGGCCCGAGTGCGAATCTCGGTTGGGATAAATTACCTGGATGAGTCACCCCCTCCCCCGATGTTTAAGTTCATTAACAAAATATTGCTAACTCTGAGCTCAATAATTTGACACATTTTCATCTATCGTTTCTGCATAACTGAAATGACGAAATGAACACTAAATACCTTTAAAAATAATATGTTAATCTTTCTCTGTTTATTATCAAAGAGTACCATCATACTATCAAGGAATTCAAGTCATGCCTCGGAGATCAGATTCTGCAAGTTTATAAATATGCTTGTGCGTGTAGTGTTTGTAGTTTTAAGATGAACAACAGTTACTAGAGAAACAATGGAAAGGCAAAGATACGATCTTAAATAACAAAAGGAGGGAAAATATGAAAAAATGGAACGGACAGAACAAAAGAGGAATATTGGTTTAAATTTAAAAAAGAAAAATGAGGTTAGTACGCTTTAAAACATGGGATGTTAGCACAATCATCATCTTCATTTTCTTCTACCTCATTGTCATTATCACCTTTTTCTCCATTACTTTTATGCACTCTTTCTAGTTATCACCATATTTTTCTTTTTATATTTCCTCCTAATCGTCATCATTACGTGTACCCACACTACCTGATATTAATTAAATCACTCATGCATTCACTACCAAAACCATAATCTTTTCTCCTTCATTGATAGCATTATTATCAGATACATTGATTTTAAATGTTCCTCGTCACCACCGTCACCATAATCCCCAAACCCCATATTATATATTTTCTACTACATTGTTATCATGATCTTCTCTTCCGTCTCTCTCAGATCATCATCACTTATACCAAAACCATTAGCACGATTCTAACCTTTTTCAATCAGATGATATCCAGATCACCGCCATTATTATTACTATTTGTTTTCCTTTGGCGCCAGTTCGTCTCATCGTCTGCATCATCAGCAACCCTCTATTAGCATTAGCATTTTAGTTTCCTTCCTCAGTGCATAAGGCTGCCATGAATCACTGGAATGCTAAGCAAAATGTGTCCTGATGGTGATCCCTAAATCTATACGACTCAGCGCGGTCCTTGAGCGCTGCGGCTGTGTATAACTGATCACAGTTAACACTGATATTATGTACAAAACACGAAGAGAAAGTATAAATTTCTATTAAATGAATTTCCACCTTCTTATCATTCTATACAAAGGTTCCTATATACGTTTTCAAATTTCAAAGCTACGAATTTCTATTGGATGCACAATTTTTACTCTGACTTTGCTCAATCCTAAGAATTTCATTTTCTTTCTAATTTTCAGAATTTTCTCTAAGTGCTTAACAACGTATGCGATAAGTGAATTCCAGAACCACATTGAACCAATGATTTCCTTCGCTACACTGCCTAATTAATTGTTACTATGGAAGTTAGTTAATGACCCCTTAATCTTCAGCTCTGCTTCTTGCATTACACATTTATTCTGCCATGTGGGAACTATTTATATCAAAATCATTAATCTTAATCGCCAATAATTCCGGTAACAGGTAATTCTAGCATTCAATTAACCTTAGCTTCCGAAAGAAATGAAGCATACGAGCACACACTTAGTCTTATATTGAATATAGAACTTTCCATATTTAGTTAACTCCCTTCCGCTATCTGCTGTTTGTTTTTCAGCAAAAGCTTTTATGTACAGCCTTTTCCATGTACATAAATTTCCGTTATTTATTTGACATTGACAATGAGCATATTGGTAAAAATTGTATCTATGCAAGGGTATGAAGTTTTTAATCGTGTTGAAACAGAAGAATTGTTTAACGAGAAATGTCACAGTGAAACCAAAATCATGTTATTAATGGAAGAAACGACCGCATAAAAGGAGTTTGCTTTCTATGACATGCGTTTAATATTGGCAGATAAGCGTCATTTGAACTACACTTACATCTCTACGCCTTATACATAGTTTCAAAAAATTCAAACCGTGTTTACTCTGTGAGCACCGGTTAATTGTTTGTTACATTTATTATTCTATTTCTTTTGGATGCGGATATTTAAAAAAGGTAATTATTTCTGCATAGCTGTATTGTTGAATTTATAATGCCGCAACATCCACCTCTCATGCACAGAGTTTTTTCAGATAATCTCCGTTTTAGCAGCAGTGTATGGCATCTTTTTAAATTCATTAGTTTCAGCTGAAACCCATTTTCAATTTCATGACGCACTAGTTTGAAACATAGCCTTCTCAGAGAAATTAAACTTGCTAGCAAATGTTGTTTAGATGCATATATGACTGGGAGGAAAGATTGTTATACATATCGTGAAAGCTTTAGAGAGGTTTGCAAAGCTGCAAGACACTCGGTAATGGGGTTAGGTTTCATTTCGCCATCACATGGTTCTGTAGCTGCGTTTTAAATTTTGACAGTTATCTAGGAAAGCGCAATTACCGATACCTTGAGTGATAATCAAAACGTGATATTTGTATCAACCGATTTTTACACAGTAAAATGTCCATTGAGTGAGAATATTTACGAGCTTAGTGCGTTGGTTACATTGATGAAGACAGAATCCATGTTTAGAAAAGTATTCCACAAAATTATAAACCAGCACAGTTATTCGAACATTTATTTTATCTGGAGCTGGAACACAATATGTCAAAATATACAAATATGAATTAGAACTCACTCCTAGATGAAACCGTTGCTTTATGGTTCCACAGTGGCTGAATTTCTATCAAATTAACCTGCAATTTACAACTAGTATTTTAAAACACTCATGTGCTTGCATTTCCCCACATAGTAGGCCACCATTTATACTTCAGTGTGCTGTAAGTAAAAGCGCATAGTTTCACCTTCTAACCCTCTATCCATCTACACGGTGCATATAGACTAGGCTTGCGCTGGGCGCTCTGAACCCATTTCACTTGTCTGATAGGGATCGATGAAAACTCGAAGGCATATGTATACATCAGGCCTGGGGAACAATACTTCCAAGGTGTCAAGTTATTCCCCTACTACCTCTTCGTTGTGAGTATCAAAGCGGAAGCCGGTAGGAAAAACCGGTTCCACCTAATATGTGTGTATGTGTGGTGCTATAGCTACTGCAAGTAAGAAGGGGAGGAACTAATCAGTTCACACCTTCGGAGTACTCTTTCCCAAGCCTGGTATACACCATGAGGCATTAGCATAACTAGTAAGGTTTGACAATACCTCATGTTATTCCTTTGCGCATGGTTAACATTATGTATTTACTTCGGATTTCTAGTTTTCTTTCCTTCCGTGCGCGCGGACATACCAGTGGGGTTGACAGCGGTAACGCAATGACCATTTTGCCATAATTTAGTTATACCTTCTATTACTTTCTGTCTTTCCTTATTTCCGAGTACTCAAATCTTCATTTGTCTTTGGCGTGCACTATATGACCTCGAGAATTGTGTATCGAGATATATACAATTATTAAAAGTGGGTCATGTGAGTTCATGTGATAGGTAAAAAACTTTGCACCTGCCTTTTGAGTTTTGCAATCAACAACCATTCCATTGTACCCAAATAATAAAAACTTTAGGGTACTAAAACTGTAAGGGAACAAATCGTTATACAAAAGTCAGTTAATTTAACACAATTAATAGAAAGCATACAGAATGCAGTTCTTGTGTTTAAATGACGGTTTATAGACGCAGTTGAGCTGGAAGTCTATGTGGGCTATGAAGAATGCCACGGCACAATGTGACAAAGCCCTTAACTTGCTGGTACCAAGTTATGCTGGTGTAAGTTCTTGCACACACATTTTGATTACCTTATTTTGTAACTGAAAAACAGGAAATCGTGGTAGCTGTATCAAACAATTGGAGCTTCTGTTAGGAAAAATAAAAAATAAAATAAAATAGCCCAACGAAAGCCTTCCATAGTCCCTTATAAGGCAGCTTTAGATCGAAACACACACATGCAGACCTTCAGATCTAAAATATCAGGCAGATCTTACAATCAATCGGCTCTTGTATTAAACCAGTTTACAGATATTAACTACATACATAATCTAAGGAAGGATGATGCACAAGTGTTAAAATTCACCCGTGATATTCATATTATCTAGATAAATTGACAATTCACATATTAATTACGTTTAATGAGGCATAAACAGGCTTTCTTTTCTTAGAAGGAAGCACTAGTGATAAGTAGAGGGCAGAAGATTGTGCGATAAGCCACAAGTTTAGTGCACAGGGGTTCTACTGTTGCTATTCGCGCAGGTACACAGCTGCAGGCGTCTGCTGATGCGCGTGCATATTCGACGACTGCGCGCTACGTCATACATCCTCCGTGTTCGATCAACCTGTACCACACGTGACCGCACGCGGTTCCGAACTCTAGTGATAAACACTATAACACAGTAAACAAACCAGAATGTCTGTGATACTTGGATTTATCAACCTTATTTATCCTTCCATCCTTTTTGCTAATAGTTTTGGTGCTTCTTTGATATTGGTCATACATTTTATATTTTCAAATGGCATGTCCCTAATATTGACAATTTAATCTGATGGTAGATTCCTATCTTTTGCAGTCTTTTTTCCCATACTCTTGTTACCATTGACAAAACAAAGGTTATAAGACTGTTCACATATAACTGCATAACTCCTAGACTTTGTGTAAACATTAGTAAAGCATTTTGGAACAAACGTCGTAAATGACAGCTTGTCCAGATCGTTCTGACACTCCACATGAACAAGAGAGGAGAAATTTGAAGTGTCTGGATTGGTGGGGAAGGAGTATGTGTGTGATGTCAGAACTCAGGCGGTCTCATATACAAGCAGTGTATATTTACTCTTTAAACAATTCTTGTGTAGTTATTACAGCCAGAGCAAGTGGATACTAATCCCCACCTCTCGTATTGTGCACATGGGCAGGTCTCTGCTATTGCGCATCTATGCTTCAGGGGTGGGGGAGTGCCACGACGTTCTGGACCGATTGTAGGGTTTTAGGTCTCCATGCTGTGTATCTTACAGATCTGGGTGCTCAGTTCCTAATCTTAACCTAAAGACGATGGAAGTATATTTGTGTACCATGCAGATGAACAACAATCACTATTTGAACCTAAAACTCTTAAATTAATAACTGCTTCTTTCTATTAAGATACGCTATTGCACAATACCTTTTTAATTAAAATTCATCTGTTATGTTGGGAGTATCATCTACCAATGCCATCACACAAAATATTGCTTACCAAGCATAATCCGTAACGCCACAAGGAAAAATTTTAACGTTTGATAATTAGAATGTCAACCTTCTATCATGCTTTTCCTCTTAGAGCAGCATTAAAACGACATGTATGCGAATCTTCTGTGTAACAATCGCGTTAGCAAGAGGATTTCGGGATTTTCTGCGTTCGACAACCAAATTTTTATGCTTAACAAAAGCTTTTTGTGAAGTTATAAAACGGGAAATTGCGAGTAACAGTTTGTTAACCCTTAAACAAAACATTACAGAATAGACCTGTTCATATGGCGCGGACGATGAAACATTTGAATTAGTTTTCTAGCCCTAACATATGTATATAGATTAGGCGTTTCTTTTACATTAATAATCCAGAATATTTCACTAGAAATATAAATAGGCATAACGAACACCATCTACACAGAGCGACTGCCAGCCTGATATTGCAACAAAGAGGTAAACGTTCACTACCAATATGTTAAAGTGTTTAATACTGACCCAAACAAAGTATAATTATTGTCATCTGGTAATAAGAACAAGGATGTCCGATGTTTTAGAATGTTTGTGCAACAAAGTCTATTATCTACTATATAAAAGAATTCAAGAATGCCATTCAACATGGATAACTGATTTAAGGCTTATAATGACAATTTATCAAGTTCAGTGCTATCATTTAACCCTAGTTAACACATGCTTGAAAACAAGTGGCTTTATTAAACGAAATTATGTGTTTACTGTGTTAATTGGTTTTTGCTCAGATGCCTCTATCAGGCTTGAGGTTGTTATAAGTAAATCTACGACATGGGACCACCGGTGTTACTTCCCTTCCGAAGGAACCCCTGCTGAGTGGCTTTACATCCTCCTCCTCCTCAGGGTTTGAACTCGCGACCTGAGGAGCGAGAGGTATGCTATTCCTGGAACTGGTACCTGAAGGACCATTAAACGATAAAACAAAAACGGACTTTCAAACAGGGAACTATGTGTTTTATTGCGCTTATTATAAAACGTGTATACCAATATAGATGCTGTCGAAGTTTACACGATGTATAAATCCAGTATAAATCATGCCTGCAATGACCGCCTTTTTTGCCTAAGCCTTATTGGTTTCTTTTTTAGCTTTTATTACACATTCTGCTAAAAACCCTGTCTTAAAATCCACACATGTGATGTTACGGCCATTAATTACTAATTAAATAGTGTTTTAGGTTTTATTTCCTTGCCTATTCCACTCCTACTACGTCATACCACTTTTAAACAATAAAATGGAACGTAACGATGCGTTTCAGCCAATCACGAATGCTGCTTATCCACAAAATTTTCATTATCTTATTATCTTCTAGGCATTTGTTCCGTTTTTTTGCCAAACGTTGCCATAAAACACGCTTCATGATTATCATTTGTTTCCCGTATACATGGTTAACGGAAAGTTGCAGTTAGTATTTTAGCGAGTCAATGTTTTGTTTTATGTAGAAATTATATTTTGAAATTCTAATGCTTCCACATTTTCCTAATCGTGAAATAGTCAATTAAATCCCACGCGAGAAGATTAGTGTTCAAAGCACAACTCGATTTCACGTGCATTGCAATACAAATAATATTCTGAAATTTATATTACTTTGTTCGCAAAATTAAGAAAATGCTAAATACGTTCTATTGTCAATATTTGTCGTTTATATTTTTATGTGTGCCTTTGAGTTACTCATTTACTTAATTAAAGTAGTAATAAAGAAATTCCTTTAGAAGTAATCTTAACCACAAGAAACAACTTTACATTTTCTAATTGTGCGTTTGTGCATCATTTTGAGTGAAGTATTTGTACTCCGTTGGTTGAAATTTGGTTGGAGAAAGAGTTGGCTGGCTGCCTTCATCGTGCACATGAAAGCGGAAAGGTTAAAAAATTCACTGTTTAATTCTCTATTCGTTTCCACTTTGCATTGTTTCCACTTTTTTTAGTTTTTAAAAACTATTTAAAAATCTGTTGTCTATAGAGGTAGGCGGTTTCCGTCGTTTTGGAATAATTCATGGTCGGTGCCCATGTACAGGTATGTACCCACTAATTGCGGATAAAACATTTTAATTACCGGGATTTGAACCAGTCAGGAAGCTACCCTTTCCCCCTCTTTCATCCCACTTCTCCCTCTCCATCCTCTTTACCCGCCTCTGGATTTTAAAATCCACCACATTTAATTTTTATGATGAGGAAATTAATTTTGTGGTGCACGGGGATTTTCTCTGTTGCTTTTTGTATGTACGGGAGGGATTTTTTTACCTCATCTTGCAACCATTATCCAGTAGGGCGCTTTATTTACTGCAGAGTACGTAGTTCGATCTGACTGCCCCACTTTTGGTCCTGAAACACTTTTATATATAAGATACTGGTGTTCATAGATGCTCTACAACATCATGAGTTAAGCTCTCTTTGTAGTTATTGCTCCTCATATAAATTGTTGCTAGCTCATTCTATCATTCAGTAATTACGAATACTAACAAGCGAGCATATCACAAGGGGTAAACATTACTCTGAAACCACATTAAGTGTTCGCTTTGCTATAAAATATAGTGAACAATTCGGCTGAGTTATAATTATTTACTAGAAGTTATTAAAATGTAAAAAGTAATACCTCCCAAACCAAAAAAGTGCTAAATATTACTTATTTTATATCACTCCTTATTCGATTGAAAATCAGGGAACACATCAAGCAAATGCAAAACATTAAAAGTACAATGTAAATACAACTTTACAACTTCGACATAGTAACAATTACTAAAACGGTGATGTATACAATTTAGTAGACAAATTTACTTTAATAACAAGCATAAGGAGTTGCAGCGTTCATAAAAACAATGTTTATGTAATTTATGTATTTCATGCTCACACAACGATTTTTTTATTTGGACAAACAAAAGTATTGAACTGAATTGAAGTTATACAAATCTGTGCTGTTGCAGACTGACAGAAAAATTCCCATATGCACTTTATAAATTCTCTTCTTCGAACAGTTATTAAAAATGCCATATAATTCCAGTGTGATAACAGTGTGTTGGTATAAGGCTAAGATATAACTGCCTAGGATTAACGTTTACGCACCAAACGATAAAGTAATTAAACTTTGGTTATTAAGCACATCGATATCGTTAAAAGTTTATGCTGACGTGATATGTATTACAGAACGCCTACATGCGCCTATTTTCATCATAAATAAACTGGGCCCCTGTATTTTAGCTTTTGATTTAAACTTTCATATCATATCATAAAACTAATATTGCACAAAAATAATTTCGCCAGTCTAACTTTGTGAATTTTCCGTTTATTTAGGTTTGTTTATAATTTAGAGGAATTGTTTTTATAGGTCCATATTTTTTCTCACTGTAACAGCAAAGTGTAATAGATGAACAAAAAGAACAATTCCTGTTTATCATAAATAATTTCAAGACAAGAACTTCGTTTACCAAATCTGCCATTCTAGTATCTATTATTACTAGACTTCCGTCAAATGACTTTAGATCACTAAAGTAATGCAACTGGTTCTCAAATAACAGGAGCGAAGTGAACTCAAGAGCTCTAACATTTACACTTCAACATTGTATGTTGAAATATATCAGACATTTTGGTATTTGGTGCTGAAGCATGCATTTAAACGGCACTTTGAATATAATAAACTGCACGTAGTACTTTGCAAGGAAAAAAGTGTCACCTGTAACACTAAACAGCAGGCCGTTAATTATGTTAAAGACCAGTTTGTTACAGTAGCTAATGAAGATCATTTCATCATTGCCATGGGTTTACTTTGTATCAGCATAAGACGTTCCATAAACAAATGAAGAACATTCCAATCTTACTTCTACCAAAATACTTTGATTTCATATGGTGTTAATTAGAACCTGAACAAGGCACATATTTGAACTCAATGGTTACCTAATGTTAATTTTTGCCATTATTTACAGTTTATTTTAAAAAAAAAGTTAGAGGAAATATGCAAAAGGGGCTTTAGAGTTCACCAGATCTAAAATTATTGGGGGAATAAGAGTAATAATACTGATTCTGCAGGATTTGTCTACAAACTCAAGTTTGAAACAATCAAAGGTTTGCTTTTCAAGGAACTTGTTTTAGAAAGTGCATGCAGCTTTTCTATATTAAAACTATCCCAATAATTTGCAAAAATAGTAGTATGACCATTTTGTTCCTTTAGTATTGTTGCAAGTTAACTCCAACTTCTTAGAAAGTCTTAATCGTCATTTGTATTAGTAATTACAAAACCTTATAATTCTTTATCAAATATTAACAATTCACAGTTCTTAAATAAATTCTAATTTCTGGCCAACATTGAAAGGAATTTTAGGGGCAAATTTTGGGAGCAATTCTTGACTTACTGTGAATATAATTTTAGATCAAATAAAGGACCAAAGGGCTAAACAAGAATATGATGCCTCTTTGACCTCTAAAACAGCTGATTGAGATTGATCCTGTCCTTTCCTAGAGGAATGCAGAGTAGCTTTAATAGCAATGAAATCAAGCGTCGGGCTAAGTGATCCTAATTTACTACGCCTTATATTTTTTTCCCTAAAATAACATGTTATAACAGAGTAAACACAAACATATTAGAACAAGTTTACCGCAAAAGCATCAGCTACACAATACCCAAGCGAGGGCAATGCACATGACAAAGCAATTGAAATAATGACGGATATACTTGCCAAACACGTGATAAAACTTTTAATTATAGGCACCTTTGGAATCGCGAATTCTTTTTCCATTCATAAAAAGCAGTTTATTCTACTAATATGCGATAAAACTCGCTTTCATTTTGATGATTCATTCCATAGTTCGGAGTTTTGAAGCAGAAAAGAAAAATAGAGGAAAATAAGCACAGAAGTGTTTTTGATTGTTTTCTATCAAAAACATATGAAATGCCATGTATTTTCATTTTCCCATTATGTGATATACGCTATAATAGCTAACGCAGATTCACACTTTTCGTTTCGGTACAGCAGTGAGTGGGACGCATGCGCGACAACACATACACGCAACGAACCTTTTCACAGACAGACCTGCACATTTTAAATACACTATATAATGAGGTTAATTACTTCCTGCTAACAAATAAACTAAATTAAACACTCAAGTTTTCATTACACAAAATTAACAAGAATGACACTATAATACAATTCCCATTAAAGAGAAATTAATTATGTTAATAAATAACAATCAACACTGAATAAATAAAAAGTATCATCAAATGATTCTTTTGTCCAAACATGTCATTTTGATGATGGTTAGATATTTGAAAGACTACTTTAGCGTAAAATATATATTTTACACCATGGTATGGTTCTAGCAGCGTAAAAACCATTCATTTTAACAAAGATCTTTGCTTAAAAATGCGTTTACCCAATCACTAGGCTGCATTTTTAATTAAAACATGTGAAAAATGTCTAAAAAAATCCAAATATTGTAATGATATATTAGTTATAAAACTAAAAGTTGTTATTTTTTCCATGAATAAGATACTTCCTGTCCATTGATTTTTGTCCCATTTACTCTGCTGTTCTATTTAACGATATTTATGATAACTAGATTGCTGAAAAATGCGCACTGTAACATTTATCAGCTTTTCCCCGATCGTGCGCATGCGCTGGCTTGTGATTGTGCAGAAGTACACATTCAGTTTGTCTCTCAATCTAGTGGTGAAGTACGACACTAATGTTTTTGTTCTGTCTTAAACGGATGTCCATATGTGGCCCCAAAATTGATTTCTAGTCCAAGTACACTTAAAAACCATCCGTCTGGGCCGGATATGAATCCGCGACCTTGGATCAGTAGGCCAGCATCTAACCAACTGAGCTACCCAGACGACTGGTGGAAAATTCAATCATTGGGTCTTGCATCTGAATATAATGAGGGAACTGAAATTGGAATGTAGTTACAGTGGACTTTCGGTTTAACATTCTTTGATCCTGCTGAAATTGGAGATGTTTTTGTTGAATTAATGAACCCCACAATCAACTACAATAGAACTGTCATGTGAAATAGTTTCTATGTCACATTTTTTGACTTCCCTTGAACCACTTTGCTGGCTTTTTTGTGTAATGTTTCACATATTTTCCCTCTAAAAACATTGCTACGGTTGTGTCTACACACGGCTTCAGTTTCCCTTTCACGGCTATGATCTAAATTACTTTCCACTGCTTGATGTGAATTATTTAATTAAAAGTAACACTTACATGATTTCTTAGTAGCACATATATGGGTAGCTCATTTTTGAGGTTCTTGCGGTAGCAAAACTCATGTCCGTATTTCACAATTAACTGATTTCCCTTTTGACTGGTTATGGAATCCACGTCGCATATAAGAGCATTAAACCTGAACTGTGAAGCGTGAAGACCAGAGTTGCCAAGGAAGGCACTGAATGCGACCTACGCCTGCACCAAAGGACTGTATGTATCGATAGGTAGATGGCGTCGATATCAAGCCGTACGTGATGAAAAATATACCGTGCCACACATGGACTTTGGTGTAAAATGTCCCGACACGCAATAGGGCATGTTTCTCAGATCAACTTTTCGCCTTGGCCGCATCTGGACGGTTACCATTTTCAAGTGGAATACAATCTGGCCACTTGGATGGCTCGAGGTGCAATTAGCGAGACGCCCACTAATGTAGATATTTATTTATTTACTCCCTTTCAGCAGGGCATAAGTTACACTACAGAAAACAGAGAAACAATAGAAGCACTCTAACGCAAATAAATATACATACTTACACACTTACATACATGCACACATACATCCAAACAAGCACACACACATACACACATTTTGTATGAAGTGTGTTCTAACTGAACACCATTCAACCGCAAATAGACGAAATCGCGAGCACTTTACTATGCTAAAATAAGAAATAAACACGGAGATTTAAATGTTAACCACGCAGTGCCCTACAAAACCTGGACACGAACTACACATCCCTCGAAATCAAAGAAGCAAGCGTGGATTTATATATACCAAATATATACAGATCGCACAAAAAAGAGCCCGAAGCAGTGGCTGGAGTTGCAAAATTTAATCAGGAAGAACTAATACAAGAGCTAAAAGCTAAAATATATAACTTATGCTCAAATAATCAAGCAACTTGCCATCTCGAAAGCACTATACAATTTTAAACTATTGAACACTGATGAAATACCACAAAACAGAAAAGAGAAGTTTTAACCAGCACTGATTACATAAGACTCTCTCAGGAGCTCAAACTATCACAGCAATCTGATTATCTCAGATAATAGGATATCATGACCGATGCTGTCAAAAGCCTAAGAAACATCAGTCTAAATTATTGTATTATATATGCCTTTATTGGTTAACATAAGATAGGTCCTTTAGGTTAAGAAAAAAGAAAGAAGAGAAGAAAGAAAGTCATTGTGGTTGTCAGATATGCAGCTTACTTTTAGCATGTACTTATATAAATACGATTATTCAAATATATTAGCCGGTGCAGAATTAATGGAAATTGGTCTCTAATTTTCAATTGTACTAAGCTCACCTTTTTTCTAAAGCGAATAATTTATTTAGTTTCTATATATTACGAAATATTTTTTCATCATGTCAAACTAAACGAAGTGCACATATTAATATTTCCGCAAACCTCTTTATTGATGGCAGTGTGCCTTCTCGACCACTTGAAGTTTTTTGTTAATGAGTTTTTAAATAGCTGTCATGTACTCATTTTCTGTTATACTTACTGCAGAGTATCTTAGAATTAATGGTTAAACTTGTTAATATATGTCATTAATAGCAGTAACTCTATAGACACGCTTAAAAAAGCTTGTTTGTTTATGTACTGATTCAAATTAGCAGGCCAATTAGCATTTAATTCTTTACCTAGTACCCAAGGATATGGTCTGTATAGGATTACTGTTATTATCTCATTTATTATCAACGACGACCACCTCCGTAGCACAGTAGTAGTGCGCCTGCCTCTGGTGTGGAGGACCCGGGTTCGATTCCCGGTACCGGCGTGGGAATTTCCCCCCCCCCCCCCCCCCCCGCTGTGAGATCTCTGGTGCACTCAGCCTTGTTAGGTCCCTGAGAGGCCAATTGAGAAACTACTTGATAAAGATGTAGTTAATCCAACTCGCGAAGGCCACATAACCGGCCGGGAGGGCTCGGGACGCTGACCACGTCCCACCCTCTAATACTGCACCCCACTTATAATGCCTGTAGTGGGTAGAGGTGGGGGACGCAGTGGCCGGGCAATAATTAATTTTACAAATAAAACTAAAATAAGAAGGATATAACCATTAGAATTGTTTGCACTGGTTATTACCAACTGCCAGGAATAGGGGCACCTGTAATTTTTCAACACATACCGTGCATAAAGATAGTACGCATATCGCTTATTTACATTTAGATATTGAACATACATTACACGCCAGTGCATGTGTTACATCTGTCTCCTTTGTTTCAGGAGCTAAGTTATCGCGGTGCTATATTAACATTTCGAACATGTTATAGATATGTCATTTATAATATTTCACTAAAACTTATTTAGTTTACAAAGTTCCATTTTCCAAAGCGAAAATATTGCAAATGTTGGGAAACATTGGTATAAACCGGGTAGTAAGTAAACTAGTAATCTATTGGAAACAAGAGAATGTATGAATAATGAAACAATGGTGCAATGATCAAAAGCAGTCTAATGGGTAGGAATGGGGTATTTAACCATAACAATCCCTACGCTTTGAAAAAAAAAATAGCTGCCCAAGTCTGGTATAATACTTTCCTTTATCAGACTGAACTACAATCTGCCTCACCACACAATTGCAATGTGATTCAATAACGCATCAGTTCAAAAACGAAAACGAGCGGTCAAAATAATCATGAGTATTATATCTGTATTTTTCATTAAGCACAATCAATTACAATCCATTTTGCTAAGCCGCAGCGATTTTGATGGCATTATTAATTATCTGCCCATGAATATCGACAACGCAAGGGACGCCTTCATTAAACGGGGCGTTTGACGTCAATTATCCCTGAGTCCATATAAATATACGCATACCAACTATTTTTGTAAAATGTTTCCCTACATCGACCGACGACTGAGATACAGCCGTGGAAAAGCGATTTAAGTGAAATTACCGTGGATATATCTTCCAAGTACAATAGCAGGTATTCACCTTGTTCACTGCTGCAAGAGACATGCGTACCATAAGGAGACTGTAAACAAGCAGAAAAAGGCAATAGCCATTAAGATTTTATGAAATTTGATTTAAGCAAGCAAAGCGGAATGAAATAATAAAACCTGGAAATTGATGAAGGATAACTTAAGGCGACAAAGAAGGGGAGAATAAATACTATGGATTTTAGAAGCACAAAGAACATTATATATTACTACAAGCGAAGATGTGGAAAGATGTCATACACGAGTAATAAATGGAAATAATTTATTCATATACTATACAGAGAGCACATCCTAAATTATTTATTATTTTTTATAATGGCAGACCGGTAAAGCTCATTGGTCTGTGTGGGACAAAGCTGCATCTGGTCGGCTTTCATTCCACCAACAGCTCCATCATCATCTTTGCTTTCATCCAGTTCACCGTCATTTCATATTATGCCCTTCTTGACTCACATAGCAGGTATCGGGTGGATCACCCATCCTGGTTACTCTGATCCTGAGTCTGTCTGCTCCTGGACAGGCAGGCATCTGATGCCAGGTGCTGTCTTGTAAGTCCACCATGCAACATGGGCAATTAGAGAAAGGAGAAGAGGTTTTTGTGATTTATCTACGCTTTTTAAACTAAACTAAACCCCGGCGCGACAGCCCACAAGGGGCCAAGGCCTACCGCCCAGCCGCTGCGTCCCCCACCTCTGCCCACTACAGGCGTCATTGGTGAGGTGCAGTATTGGAGGGTGGGACGTGGTCAGCGCCCCGAGCCCTCCCGGCCGGTTATGCGGTCTTCTAGACCTGGGGCCGCTACTTCTCTATCAAGTAGCTCCTCAATTGGTCCCCCCGGGACCTAACGAGGCTGAGTGCACCCCGTGCCAGACCTCCCAGAGGGAATAAAATCCCCATGCTGGTACCGGGGATCGAACACGGGTCCTCCGCGCCAGAGGCAAGCGCACTTCCAACTGCGCTACGGAGGCGGTCTATCTACGCTTTTTAGAAAGATAAAACTTAGTGGCGTACCGCAAATGTCCGATGCCGGGCCACGGCCTATCATCCGAACACTGCGTGCCGCATTTCTTCCCACAAAGGGCGTCATGAGCGGGGTGCAGCACTGGAGGGTGGGACGTGATTAGCATCCCTGGCGACCGCAGAAATTTTTCTTCGCAACCTTGAGCGAAATACATACTCTACCGTAAGGTATTTTCTAAATTGATTCCCAAGGGCTTAAGTGTACACCGGGCAAGCCCCCTAACTGGGGAAAATCACAGGCTGGTACCGGGAATCGAAGCCCCACCTCCCACCTTGGTAAGCACTTGCGCTACCACCGCGCTAAGCAGACGACCGCTTATTAGAAATATTTGTCCTTTTAATTAATACTCTCGAACGAAAATGGAACTTAATGCACGTTTCATATTCTCAAAAAGTGAATTTAATGTTTATAGCTTATGGATTACATTCCTGTGTGTCTCAAAATATATCGGAGTTTCGTAGTACGTTTAAGGATACTCAACTGCTTGATTATCAGCGCATCGATACATGCTATTCTATTAATTAATTTATTTGTGCTGTTATGTAATATCTCCGTCTCATGCAAGTGGTGCGTTTGAATTGCAAATGTTATTAGAGTCATAAAGAAAACCGAAATGCAAATAATCTTAAGAGTTGTGGAAGTGTTCTAGGACTGTATGTTGAGGATCCTAGATACTACTATGTGGATAATATTCAGTTGATATACCGTTGGTGCTCCATCAGCAACCATATTTCTTCTCCTCCCGTTTACCTACCAAAATTGGTGTCGCTGATGTTTAGCGCGCATTCTAAGCATTTGCAGTAGAATTTTAACTTTTCTTAAAAAAGCTAAACGATACAGTTGCAAATTGGCACTGCAACACTGCACTTCTTGACTTGAAGTCTATTGTTGACAAAATCAATTAACTACTTTTGCTCCTATAGAAATTAAAGTTGTAATTCAAGGGAGGAAGTTTAACGTCTTGAGTGCCCGGATTATTTTCTCTGGTTTGTACAATTTGCGAACAATTGCACATACCGAGGAGTACAAATATCTAGTGCTAAAAAGCACACAAGATGGTAAATACGATAAAAAGAGCCAATTAAGTATAAATGCAGGATTGGAGCATTAAATGCTATTTTACAGGATCAACAAGTTAGAAAGGAAGCAAAAAGTCTTCAAGTAATCATTAGAAGCATTATGACATATGGATTAGAGGTATGGACAGTGGAATCCAAATTAATGAAAACATTCATGGCAACTGAGATGGACTTTTGGAAACGGTCTGCAGGGATAAGCAGGTGGGAAAGGGTCAGAAATGAAGTCGTAAGGAAGAAAGTGGATATCAAAATTTCTATTATTGATTGCCACGATGGATAATGGAATGGAAATCGTAAGGAAGGAAGAAAAGGGGAAGGTCACCGGCCACACGGTTACAAGAAATTCAGACATCAATTATAGGAAGAAATTTTGAAGAAATTTATGAACAGATAGACACTAATGCGGAGAAAATATTAAATTTGATTTGTAATCTTTGGTTGCCGGAAAACTTAAATGCATTGTAAAACGGGATAATAATAGCAATACAATTTCAGTGTTTTACAGTCTCTGCTTTGTGCCAATATAAGCCGAATCTGCTGCTATGTGCCTCTAGGGTGATGATTCGTGTTCCAGAATTATTGCACATAAGCTTTAGCGACGAAGTTCCATCGTTCCAATTCTGCCACGTGAAGGTATACATCTTCCTTCTGGTTTTCCAATGTTTATTTTTGAAAGTTAGTGAAAACCAAGCAAGGTGATCGGGGGTTTCGCCAAGTCGCTAGACGAATGCTGACTGGGTTAAATACATTCCCTGAATTTTCTGTCTCTCTGCTTTACTTAACTTCTCTTCACTTCACCTCCACCCTGTATATGTAATTACGGGCCTTTTTGTACTTTTATCTGGTCGGCAGTCGAATGCTGGAGTGGTTTCCATTTACTACAATTTCCGTTCCGTCACTTCCCTTTCATTCAGTTTGTTTCCCACATTTCAGGACGTCTTCTAGGTTTCGTGGTGTGGGCCGAACAGGTGGGGCGGATGCTTGCTATAAGGAAACAGCACTCCCCGTGGACACTAGAGGACTGCTTGGTCGATGGGTCGTTAACCGCTTTCTCTGGGTAGCTCCTGCAGTGGGATGAGTCTTCAAGCCCAGAACTGTTAGACACTTCCGCGCGACTCTGTGGCTTGTCTGCCTACGCCTAGCACCAGTAGTTTGTTCACTTCATCCTCTACTCCTGGGGTGGGGTAGCCAAAATAGATAGGTAGCCGCGCGCAAAGTTTATGCCTACATTGTATAACCTAACCTATACCAGGATGTTTTTGTTTGAACTATGGAAATTCCTAAAATATTATGCTTTGAGCAGCATACAATATGTGTGGCACTGCATAATTTAACTGATCGTAATGAACTTATTCCAGGACGTAGACCTATAATTTATACTGCATTGTTTTAAACGAATCATGTTGCCAGGCTTTAGTGATGAACTGGTCTCCAAAACCTACACTTGCAGCATCAATTATAGATATCTCAACCCATAAGTTCACACTTCGAACTGAGTTATTTAGAAGGATAGCCGAACTTTTATTTTGTTTACATAAAGGGAATTTCCACTTTACTTACAGAAAATTCATGTTTTGATCGATGTGCAACCTTCCTGGTCCTTCAAGTAAACACAACTAAAGGAACTACGATGTCACTCTGGACTATCACGGACAAATACATTTACTTAAGTTTACTGTTTCCTCGATATGCTTGTAACAGGTGTTCGAAATGACGACCCTGCAGGCAGATACATTTCCACCATCATCGCCAGCCTAACATGTTTTACAATATGGCTGGAGTGATGTTACGGGAAGTTTAGAGTGTACGCTCCCTGAGATGGTGAAATCCCCATTCTCATATTCTCTAACATCCCAAACGCTAATGTACCATTGGACCAGAAAGGCCGCCACTCGAATCCACTGAGGGTTCTCGATGCCCTAATAGAGTATGTTGTAACGCTCTTCCTGTCCAGTGTTTTGAGATCCTGCTTGTTCTGTTAATAACAGACTCACGGAAAGTTTCAATCTTGTTTGATTTGTCGTATAATCCACCTAGTGAATTCCACTCTCAATGTATGAAGCGGTTGTTGTGGTTTCTGAGGCAATTGCATAAGGTGAGCATGGAATTTTACATTGTGTATTGCTCTCCACGAGGAAGACTGGTTGGTCAAGACGAGGTCTCAGGCACAGTGATCTCTTTGCAACTTTCTCATTGTACAGACAGCACGGAAAGAAATCAGTACTGCCTTCTTGCGGACACCTCATTCCCTACCCTTTTGTGGTACCTGATTGCGTCATGCCTTCATTTTCTTGATTGATATTGTCACCTTGTAGGTGCGCATCATACCTTGTGTTCTGTGTCGAACCAATGAAGCATACTTATGCTGATGTCAACTCATTGGCTAATTACAAATAGGTATAGCCAGCTCCCTCAGCTATAAAGGAGGGGAGGTAACGTGTCCCCTCTCAAGCTGGTGGGGACCGATATCAGAAGACACACCCTATAAATGCTCCTACAGACCATCAGAAATTCGACGTCTTTTACTATTTGTGTTCTGTGTGAAAGGCGGTTCGCAACCCAGAGGAATGTGTGATGTTCACCGTGGAAACATGTTTCAGTATGGACGACGAACCTGTGGTGCATTCTACCCCACTACCTTGTATAGCAGGAAGCAAGCGGGATCAGTCATTCAGTTTCTTGAAGGTTCTATGTATTGCTATTTGGACAAACAGTATGCTGTTCTAGAATGTTCTCGAAAAACAGAAATGAAGATCATATGTGTACAGAGACTCTATTCAAACCCCGCAGCGTTTCCGCGCTATTCCATTGAAGTAACGTTGTCCTAGCAGAGAAAATACGGGGAAAAAAAAAAAAAAAAAAAAAACCATGATTGTAGACCTATTGGATGCCATATTGAACGCGATGCGTGAGGCATATGTATTTCGCACCGCCTTGTTATTTTATGAGTATTAAACTAAACCATGTGCATTCATCCTGCGCCCTCAGTGTGATACTTAAGTGGTTATAACTTATGACTACAGTATGGAAAACACAATCCATTGTTTGAAATAATTTATTTACTTATTTATTTGATTGTGCATAAAGTGAGGATGCAAACGAATATGTTGAACAAAGAGCTTTTTAGTAGTAAATTATATGTAATTAATAATATACTTTCTCAGTGGTACTACAAATTATAGCAAATTAAAAAAATGTCTCTCTGTTCCAAAGTTTTTCTGAGGAAAGCAGCAACTATTTTCATATCTTTGTTTCAGATACAAGTTACTCGTACCATCCTGCCATCCATGACGATACTTTTGTTAGGAGAAAGCAGCGCAGGAACCGCACAACGTTTACTCTGCAGCAGGTATGTATGAACCATAAAACCTAAAACACTCTAAAAGACTTTGTTCTTAGAAATCACTTTAACAAGGGCGTCTTTGGGGGGCTATCGAGAACGCAACAAAATGGTCGAATCTCTATTTCTGTGCACCAAAGGGTTGATATAATGAAGTCAATTTACAGGATACGCCAGTAAAAGTTTTAAAACAGTTATATGCACATAAACGGCTGCAAGGAATGGCTAAAGTCTCAGAAACAGGAAAGCTATACGTTCAGGAATAGTTATGATCTGCTAGGAGTAAATTTGTAGTAATTCTTTCCTGATTTACCTATATGTAACTAAATTCGGCCACAGATCGTCAGAATGTTTGTCCCGGTGTAAGTCTTGTAGCTCATGCTACTGCCTTTGCTATTAGAGAAGTGGATATTTCTTTACAGAAAGTAAAGTGCTTGTGACAGATCCATGTGAGGCAGTACATTCTTAACATTTAGGGCAATCTTGACCAAATAATTCTTCCCAACGAGCGAGGTGCTAACGTACAGTAACGTGTGCGATTCGAATTCAGGTGGTCGTGGGCTCGATCCCTCGATCCCTCGATTCTGACCAGGGTTTCTCTGGTCGCCAGGCGAATGCTCGAACGTTAATTACATACCTCCGATTTCCTATTCCTCCATCTCACCTCCCCTCTCACTTCACTTCAATTTTCCTTTCACTTCAGCTTCATCCTGTTTGGCTGTTACAGGGTTGTAAGTGTCGGCGGGAGTCTCGGCATTGCATGACAGGGAACATTCTCTCTGCAAACCTCCGTCCTCCAAGCCCGTGGTGGTCTCCGAGTCACCCCCCCCCCCCTCGTCTGTCGAATGTGCAAGCCTGAAGGATGGAGGAAAGCCGAGGTGCCACCGGCAAATTTCAATATTTAAGCTGTAGACACCCTGCCTTCTATATTCGTACCTCCCAATTTCAGCCACCTCGGTCTTCTCTCACTTCACCTCTCCCTCTCAAGGGACACTCCGTTAGGGGCACAGGTACAGAAGATTTTCCATATATTGAGGTACAAAGTCCAGCCTCCGATTTTTATCACATCTCATTTCGCGCCACCGCCACGAGGACAGAAACCCTAATAATTACGCTAGAAATATAAGTGGATGTTTTTCAATCCCTTTATTTTCTAGCTTCTGTACGTGATCTATTTTTTGGAGTTTGGTGAATAAAACACGATCTCTGCCTTTTGAAAACAAAAACTAAACGATCAGAAACTGAATTTTTACTTCAGGTTGCTCGTTTAGTTTAAAAATATGCATATTCTCCACAACACCTCGTTCTTACTCATCCTCTTCATGTTTACAACCTATATAAGTATAAAAAGAACACTAAAGTGCATAATATGTGGTCCATTCCCATTGTTTGCAACAATATTTTACCTACTGTAAGAAGGCCTCTGAGTCCACGCAGCCAGCATCAGTGAACTATGTGACTGGCCTGAAGAACAATACATTGTACACAAAAACGAACCAATGAACGATGTAATAGTAGATGTGAAATGAATGCCTGGTTCGGGTACCGCTTCTGTGACAGAGTTTCACTAAGGAAATCCTGAACCAATACGACATAATGTCTTCTATAGGAAGGGGTGAAGATTTATTTACGTGTGTGGTTAAACTGAACAATATCTACGCTATTTATGCAAGAACTTTCATCAGCGATATGAAGACGAAAACAAATTCAATGTAAAACTGTCTTAATGGAATTCCACTAGTGAGAATATACAGCGTGTGGTGTAACACTTTGAGGGTTTCGCCGTATTTTAGAGAGGCAAATACCTTACCAATCCAGCACCTAGAAGTTGTGTTTGAGGAACAGAGTTTGAGGAACAGTGAGTCCCTGTAAGATGAAGGGATTGCATTAGTCATTGCCAACATAATCACTTACGCTCGGCTATGGACCCTTTTACGCACATCAGTATACATATCACAGTTTGCACACAAACGCACTAGATATTTAGCTTGTCGGACTAGATTGATGATCATCTCTGACGAAACGACAAGGAAGCAGCTTCCTTTAAGAGCCCCTTAATCTGCGGACTTCGTCATTGTTTGATGATATACACAGAATCCTTTTCATTCTACTTTGGCCTTCTACTTATCAACCTAGAACAGTTGCTTGCGTTTACTCGGACTCCCATGAATAGAGCTGATGAAGCCTAAGCATGCTGGTTCCTTATGCGCAGTTTTAGGGACCAGACATTTAAGAATTTTGCAACCTCGCCATAAAGCATAGCTTCAGAATGATCATATCAATGCTTTTTTATCATCTGGAAAGCCCAGAAATAAGCTTTCCATTTCACTTTACCTGTTTCAAAATTTAGTAAACAAGAAGCAAACTAAGTCCTGCTGAGCAGCATGCTCTTTATGTAGTTTCTTAATAGATTATCTTCCGGTATACATTCTAGAGTGTACAGGTATTTGTAAATTAACCTGTTTGACAATGTTTTAATCGATTCCCCAAAATCAATATGTGCAACAGTAAACGCAGAAAGACCAATAGCCTCACTGACTCTTTAACATTCACATGTGCAATAATAGGGCGAGGAAGATGCTTAGCACCTTCGTTTGTCAAACCACAAGCGTAACAACAGAGCTGATAAAACCATTAGCTTCTCTCATCTGCCAGCATCTACATGTGCAGCAACACAGTTGAGTAGTCCAGGAGCATCTTTCACCGTCAACCTCCGAGAACATCAGCAGCCCCCTTTACCTGTTGACCTTTATACTCACGACTACAGGCTTGAATAGATCAGAAGATTCATAATCATAGGGCCAATAAGACTAGTTGTAGTGCAGCAACGAGATGATAGATCCAGCTGCCCCTTCCACATGTCAACCTCCACGTTCGCTAGATGGTCGGGAAGACCAGCAGCCTCTTCCACCTCTTCACTGCATGAGCAACAACAGAACAGAGAAGACTCACATTTCTTTCACCTGACAACCTTTGTGCGACAGCGGAGTCTAGGACACCGGCAGTCACTATTATCAACTGTCAGTAACTGCGTGGACAACAACAGATTAGAAAAATACCAACAGTTTCTATCATCTGTCAACCGCCACATGAGCGACACCAGAGCGAGAAGATCATAACTTTTTCATTTTATAACCTCTCTATATGTGCAACAACAAAGACGACAACATCGGCAGCCTCTCTCACATTTCAACAATATATCAGCAACAACGAGCCAAAGAAGACCACAACCTCCTTCACCTGAGTGCTTCTCCACATGTACAACAGCAGAGCCTAGGTCACCAACCTTTCTCTCCTGTAAACCTCTTCTGTGCAACAACAGAGCCGAAACGATCCGCAGCCTCTTTCGCTTGTCAACCTCTTCGCATGTGCTAAAACAGAGCCAAGATCAATTGCCAATCTCCATTGCGCAACAAGAGAGCCTAGAAGATCTACAGCCTCTTTCACCTGTCAGCCTCTCTGAAAGAGCAGCAACAGAGCTTGTAAAATCAGCATTCTCTCTCACCTGTGAGTAGCCATATTCGCAACAGTAGAGCTGAGAAAACCAGTAGTACTTCTCACAGCAACCTCCAAAATTATACCAAGGCCAAAAAGATCAGCGGTCTCTCGCACCTGTCAGCTTCCAAACTGGCAGTAACAGAACGCTGAAGCAACCTCTTACCAGTCAACATTACATGTGTAACAACAGAGCCGTGAAGATTATCAGTATCTCTCTGTAGTCACCAACCTCCACAATTGCAATAACAGAGTCCAGAAAACCAGTAGGTCCTATCTGTCAAACTCAGCATTCGCAAAGGGGAGACGAGACGACCAGCACCCTTTCTCATCTGTACCAAGTAGACGTGCATGAAATTTCATCTGTCAATCGTTTTATACAATAGCAATTCACAGCAATGTACCAAAATCAAAACACCTTCTCTTCTATTCTATCAGCAGCACTGCAATAATTATAACTATTTGCATCAGAGTGTAGTTACTTATGAGTGACAGCTTCGGTAGCAATTGTCGAAATCTTCAGTACTCTACAGCTATGTTTCACAACCGTTATCAGAGACGCCTATTATAGTTGGGAGTACACACAAAGACGGGTGAGTATAAGTTATGAAGTGGCATTGCTCTCAGTCACGTGAAATGGCTTCGCATAGCGAGCGACAATGGAAGAAAGAGACAGTGTACTAGCTCTATCTCATTCTCTCTGTCTCTTCTCTCTCTCTCTCTCTCTCTCTCTCTCTCTCTCTCTCTCTCTCTCTCTCTCTGCTTGTATGTTAGCTGCCGACTGCACTGGCGAAGAAGCCAACCAAAAATTGGTGGAAGGTGTTCGAATCGGAATTAAGATTAATTTCATATATCCGTCTCAGCAATCACATTATTAAACAAATGTGGCATCCAGGATCACCAAATTTAACAAAATCAGTTTCAATGTCAGTTACTTACTCTTTTTGGTCTTATTGCAATTTCTATATGAACGCAGAAATAACTTTGATATCAATTTTGTTGGGGAACAAATTGTTATCTTCGTACATTCTTGTGGAATTACGCATCCAATTTGGAACAAAAATATTTTTTTTTTAAATCGGCTGATCAAAGAACAAAATGCCATTATACTTTTGTGTTTTTAATGCTTCTATGAAGCACATATTAGAATGAATGTAATGACTTCCCTTCCACTCTGTATATTGAAGTTGCTGCTAAGCAGTGAATCTAGTAGGCCGTTCATTTTTTCCAGGTGCCATTTTTGAAAATTATTCTATTGTTTAAAATGTGTTAATTGTCGTCGTTTGAAGGTATACATAATAGCATTAAGTACCTCTGTATTAGTAACATTAGCAAATTCCTTGCAATGGAAATGCACATGTTTCATTTATTCTCATAATGCCACAAACATAGAGCTCTAGCAGATATGTTTGTTTAGTAATTGAAATAAGATTTTATTCAGAAATCAAAGAGAGCTTCAAGAAGTGCAGTTGCTGAATCAACATCAAAATTGTTTAAGTAAGGGACCTTAGATCTTAACAGCAGTCCATTCCAAAAGCATGAGCTCCTAGTGTCTATTTTACCATGAAGAGCAGGCTAGATCTGCATGGCTACTAAATGGTCGACAAGTACGGTAATTCCGACCTTGTTGCTTTCAGAGTATGGAGTGTTGCCTATCTCCAAAAATAATAAGGAACAGGTGAACCACCTTGTATATAAAATATTTTCACTGTACTTTTCTCTCTCTCTCTCTCTCTCTCTCTCTCTCTCTCTCTCTCTCTCTCTCTCTCTCTCTCTCTCTCTCCCCTCCCTCCATTTCTGTAGCTGAAAGAAGGAGATCCTCTCGGCCTAGTATCTTCAAACTCAATGTTGCATTTCTTGAATTGGAAAGTGTTAAAGCTTTCCCATTGCAGATATTATTAACATATCTGTAAGTAGTAAGAGTACAAGAGCTGAGAGTAAAGACTTGTTCATCATTTATGCTCAAGTATTTTGTTCAGTTTGCTAATTGTGCTCAGTTTAAAACCGTTATTGCATCAATTGGACGAGAATTCTGTTGAAGTTACTTTTGAAGCAAACGAAAGTGAAACACTCTTGCATATTGTACTCAATTTATGTTAATAATATCTAACTGTGGGAAAGTAGCTTCAAGAAAGAAGAGTGTCTGTTTAATATTCAAAGTGATGTTTTCTGTGTGTCCATGCAGCTGGAGGAGTTAGAGAGCGCCTTTGCACAAACGCACTACCCAGATGTCTTCACTCGCGAGGACCTCGCCATGAAGATCAACCTTACGGAAGCGAGAGTGCAGGTAGGACATACATTAGTATAGCAAAACACCGAAATTCAAAAGAAAACAAACCAGTTGATATTTTATTTATTTTGTTACCAGAGTCCTTTGTAAAAATGTCTGTCGAAGTATGGAAAGCAGTTTCAGATATCATCATAATGTCATAATGTAGCGTTTATAGAAACACCTCATCAGCTCTTGAATGTGTGTAGAGTAACAAGCTAATAAATCAGATGCTCCATAGTGGAATCATAAGAATGTGTTATAGTCTTGATGTAAAAATATAGTACGTAATTCTAGGGAAGCGTTTCCTTTTAATTTCAGAACAATATAGGCACAAAAATCACTAGCAGGCTAAGCTGTATTTTTCAGGTGAGTGAGAAACCGTTTTAAACGCCGGAGTAATGGAAAAATAAAGGAACGTTTTAGAATCCTTTGTTAAAGTCACTTCGTATTTTACCTCAGCCACCGAGACTCACAACTAATACCCAGAGATCCCGACTGAGTTACTGAATAAGTAGTTCATATGGGACGGAGTAGAATTTGGAGTGTAACTGAATCATTGAGTCTGAGAAAGGAAGGGTCAAGAAAGACTGAACTACTGAGAAGTTCAGAATTCATATGGAACGGTCTACGATACTAAACTATAGGAATGTTACTAAGTCACTGAGTCTGACGCTCAAGAGAAAGAACAATTGACCAGTTCAGTGTTCATATGAAACGGTGTAGAACAGTAAACTATAGGCATTATTATTTATTTAAGACAACAAACTTACTGTTGGTGTTTTTAAACACACAAGTCGTGTGTGGGCAATGTTTGAAGGTAGAACTGGAACTTAAAAATTCAATGCCACAGCTGGGATTTGAACCACAGACCCTCAGCTGTGGCATAGAATTTTTAAGTTGCAGTTCTACCCGTCACACTATAGGAATATTACTGAGTGGAGGCTTAGTGCGGGGAAAAAGACCGATTGGATGAATTGCCAGAAAGCACTCATCTTCTGTTCATTATACTGAAATGAACGGATTAAACAAGGCATTTCCCTCTGCACATAAATTGCTAACTTTTATTCTGTTAAATTAAAAAAGTCGTTGCCATCAAAGGAAAAGCGCGCATAGTGGCCCTTACGTGACACCTTGGTAAAATCCCTGCCCAAGGGACGGTCAGGGAGGGACTGTTATCGCATCTGGAGGATGAAATCCTCTTAACGTGCACACATTGGACGAAATGGCTCCTGTGGGACTGCAGCATTACAATGCAGGAATCTCTCATTCTAACGCAATGCGCGTGTTTCATATTTGTATTTAACTGAATATTGCTAACGGTTCTCGCCTAATCAGGACACCTTTGTACGACTTATTTTTTTACAGTTTATTAGAAGAGTTATTGCAGAAATACCACATCAAATAAAATGCTCCTTATTTACTTTTACTTTACCTTCGTTTATTAACATTTATAAAACCTACAAAGGAGTTTAAGCAACTCGATATATGCTACATAACATGTCGGTTTGTAATTTCGTGCAACAGAAGCATCTACTGCATTAGTATGTGGTCAAAAGTATGGTTTACTGATGACTGTACTATTTTCTATTTGTCTGTTTTATTTTAGAGCATAATAAAATCTGTTTCATAGAAATTGCGCTCGTTTAGACCAATATACTGCAATAAATAAGTTGAGAGTATCTCTCCTTTGCGATTATTAATACCTAGTTCAGTAATTCTTAAAATAAACTATTTATTAAAATGATAAATTTGCAATAAAAATATCTAAGGATGAAAGCAAAGATGTAAAGATTTATTTAGAGGCGCAGAAAAGTAGTTAGGTCCCAAAACCCTAGGTTTGCACATTTCTGAATAGAAGTTCAACTTTTCTAAGGTGAACTGCATTGGTTACAAAGAATAATGGAGAATTCCAACCATAAATTTTGACGAGTATATGTTTGTGATAGTTTCGCTAACAAACGCCGCAGGTTTCAATAAAAGCAGAACCTACTTTTAGTTTTATAGAACGTCTGTAGGGTAACAGGCAAAGTTAAGGAAAAATATGAGTGTTAATTTGGAGGGCATTGCGTTTACCAGAAGCAATACTTTTGTTTTATCTTTAGTGCCTTCAAGCAACTAAAAACACTTAAATGTGTATAAAGTTTGTGGGTAAATGTGTAGACTGTTTCTACCATTTTGATAGCATTTATTGTGTGAAAGGGTGAAACATTGTAAATAAAAAATACGTAGTTTGAGATAATTAAATACCATTTTCAAATCTCAAGTTAAACACATAACTAAAACACACATGTATGTCTACTGCACACTAAAAAATTATTATTATCATTATTATTATCATTATTATTTATGATTAAAATTAAGGGGCGTAGCGTCAATGGATGTGGGTGATGTGTTGCATACACTGCCAATTTTCCTCAGTTAACTCTTTCTATTATCTATATACTAATCCAATTGGTGTAATGCTTGCTGAGGAGTATGTTCCGAACAACAATCTGCTATGAATTAGTATTTGTTAGTGTACCATGCCAAGCATTGAAGCAGAGCCGTTTGTGGTTGTGCCTCATGCCAGCCACGTCAAAAGATGTGCGTGTACAGTGGATCTGACACGGAAAGTGCATCTGGCTTATTAATGTTAATGAGGTTAAAAGCTAAGTTTTTCAGTATTTTGTTTGGCAGTGAAAGTTATGTCATTTTTTACTTCTCCTGTACGTATCAGACTAAAACAAGTAGCATTTTGAACAGTAATGTGTGAACGTGTAAGAGAATAATACGCCAGAAAACTGAAGGCAGGGTATGTACATTGCTCATGTGCTTCCGTGTGGTTTGCCACGAGAAAAACACGTGTTGTAGAGAGAACGCTGCATTTTCTGGTATACTACTGCTCGGAATATGGAATCCGAGTACCTGTAATCAACAAACTGAGAATGCAGAAATAAAGAGAGACTTTTCTGTAATTTTAATATTTACCAGTTGGTGAATTATAAAGGTCTATGACAGCTATAAAAATTGTGAAAAAATTATTCTTCGAAGTTAATAATATTTATTTAATGAACCAACACATTACAACAATTCTGACCCAAACATTCTTTTGAGATTACTTATCCATAATAGAATAATATTCAAAATCATCAAACTTCTGAAATCTCCATCGCGTGGAGCATTTCAGATAAGCTGTCAGAAAAATAGCTAGAAAAGATAATACATTTAAGGATATTTAATATATTGCAGTGAAAACTTGAATGTATATTATTGCTTACAATTATATCTGATATGAGTTTGAACAAAATCCCTTAATAATTATGGAATTTAGAAATTTCACCCATGCGTACCCTTAACACGAGTGCACAGTCCATACCCAAGTCCACACACCACACTACGCCACTGCATACTTCCTATATAAATCTATTAATTCTGTACTTGTTTGTAGCAGAATTACCCTTCAATTGTTCAAGTATCCCAGGTATATTGTACTGTGTGAGGTTAGTGAAGCCCTTCTATGTTATTCAAAGAATGTGCACGGTATAGAAATCTAAGAAATTGAATACCTCAATTATATGGGATTCTGGCTAAAGATTAGCAGCTATTTTATGGAAAAAGGATAATCACAGTTTATCCATAAAAATGGGTCTATTATTAGAGGGAAATTGCTAACAGTGTTTGGCTGTAATTTGGTTAATTTTTGAGGCTTATTTATAGAGTTTAATAGTTTTTGGTTTCTGAATATTTATTCTGTTATTTGGGATAACGTACCTAATGTAAACCTGAAATCTGATGTGTTGCACTCACATGCCTTTCTCTACTCTTGTACTGTTTTCACTAACCCTTACTCCTCTATCTTCTGCATGTTAGTCGAGGTAAACATTTGCTGAAATTATCTTATTGCTAATCTTCTTGTAGGTGCAAGGGGAATATGGGCTTTGAACGATAGTCAAATCTGTTAAAGCTGGTCGCTATATGAAGGCTTTGAAATTACGTTCCCTTTGCACGATCAAGAGATAAAAAGGTGAATAACGACTTTCCATTTGAGAAAAGTAAGTATTGCAAAACTCACACAAATAACAAGGAATAGCTTTGAAATGGTTCAATCTACAAAAAAATCTGTTTGGACATGTGTGCTTGTGTGCTTTAACGAGAGATGCATTTTATGTAGTAAGATTTAGCCTATTTCATACAGTTTACTAGTTATGAAAAAGTCATGAACAGTAAACAAGGAGTAATCTGGGGTATAGCCAAAAAATTCAAAATATATATTTCATGTGCCTTAAAATATCTTAAACATATGGCATTTTAATCAAAATCGTTAGAGCCATTTTTGAGAAAATCAAAATTTTCAAAAAAATTTCCATGTAAAGGGTAGTTTAGGGGGAAGGAATTTCTTGAAAATCTTCGTGTCGCATACTTTAAAGATATTAAACTTAAATACCAACTTTTTTGCTTTTTAATCAACTTTTCATTTTTGAGTTATGCTGTCCACCTTATGCTCTCTCACACACACATACACACACACACACTCACACACACATACACACATATCTGCACCTTTTTCTCCCAGCCCGATGGTTTTTAAGTGTGCCTAAAAACGACAACTCCATGTCAGTAGATTTACTGGCATGTAAAAGAACTCCTACGGGACAAAATTCCGGCACACCGGCGACGTTGCTGTGATCCTGGCAATTGACAGCGTCGTTAAACAACAAAAATAGTTTTTAAAATAGTTGCACCTTTTTCTGAAAACGCTTTTTCTTCAGGGGTCTTCAAAGCATATATTTCCGGTGAAAACTCGACATCGAATTTTTTGACGGAATGCAATACTTCCGCCACTTACTATACGTAGTAGAGAAAGTAAAAATGAATCCTTTCCAAATGTTAATGTTTTGAAACAAATTAGTCATACCTCGTGTGTTAAAATTGCTTCAAAATGTATGCTATCACCCCTAATAATTATTTTGAAATGCAATGGACCGTATGAATAGTCTTTGTCACACTGGTTAGAATGATCAAAATTCTGTCTTAACTTACTGTATTCATAGCAGGAACAATCTTACAACCAGCAGCAGAATTTTACAACAATGACTGTGTTATTAATTACTTACAATGACCCAGATTTCGATAGTTGACGAATCAACATTTCGAAATAAGATGGTTTTATCAGACTGTTGTAATGTTAATACAATAGAGAGGAAACGAACTGGTATCATAGTATAAAAAAATCATTCCCATCACACACCGTTTTGTTAATTATGACGAAACAAGTAGCTTATAATAAAAAATAAGGGCATTTGATTAATTGGTTTTCTTTTAGGTGGTTACACTTATAACTCAAATTTGCCCTACTTCTGAATTAATCGCTGTTCTCCGTGTTATTATAACGCGTTTTTGTTAAGTCGCAAGTGAAACAGTCAGAAGAATTACAATTAATAAGTAACAAAACTATATATATATATATATATATATATATATATATATATATATATACTGTGTTTTCTTATTTCGGTTTTTTCATTCAATTTCATTACCTTTAGGTTCTTTTTAACCCGAATGAATAGGTAGGTGCATATATAAATGTCGGAACCACTAGAAGATAGAAACACAAACTGAGAGGATTTAACTTGCTTCGGACAGCCCCATTACACGGCCTTGATTCTGGTCTCGTGATGTATCATTTCTTCCCGCTTTAAGACCTGGCAAATACCCCACGCGCGCCACCATCATCCCCTCCAATGTTGCGTTGCTTAGCAACCTGCGGCGATGCTCTGGCATGATTGGACAACGGCATTTTCAGGGGGAGGTCTCACATTAGACAGTAATGAACTGCAGGAAGACTGGAGTGTGCAGTTCTAAACACAAACAAGAAGGCAACTTCTGCACCAATTGCTATGAAATGAGATAAAAGGAAAGTGTTTGGAAGCGCCTTTGCGGGCAGGCAACCCAATCGACACATAAGACGAGTTCTTCCGCAGAGAAAATGTACTTTTGTTGTCTGCTTCTCAAATCTTAAAGGGAAAACAGTATGTTCTATCTGATGCGTGTAAAACCACCCTTCAAACTCTCTGGTTCCATCCACTAATTTAGGTCAAGTTTCGAGAACTGGGGTGGAACTGTTTCTCACATAGACAGGCATTCCTATGAAATAAGCTGAAAAAAGAAAAAAAATATACAAAAACAGATATTTTATACTAGTTAAAACTTATTTTGCTTATTCTGCTTCTGCACTTCACGCTTCTATTTTCCTGTTTAATTTCCTTTAAATACCATTTCTTACTATTTTAATTTCCTACCTTAGCTCTTACACAATATTTGCATTTGTTATTGGTATTCAATTAATACTTCAGGGTGTGCCTACAAGACCAATTGTAATGTGCACGCATCACATACTTCTAGTCGCAGAATTCAAAAGAAATTCATTGCTAAAAAATTCCTCGTATGTTACATTTACATGACTTTTTCTACCCACTATCGTACATTTTTTGTTTAAGCTTTCGCATAGTATCCTTTACAAATCTTAATTTTCCATCTATTCCATCTTAATAATTGAGATAGATCTGTGCAGAACGTACAAGAACAGTAAATAATATCGAATTAATCAGGTGTTTAAAAACTATCAACCGATGACAACACTAATAATTACATAGTATTGAAAAATTTAAATCAATAATAACGAATGTCCAGGAAATGCATAATACCACAAAACATTATTTGAAATAAATTGTGTGTTTTAAAGAGATATTTTCTGTGTTGTACGTTTTTGTGTGTCTTATGATTTACCGATACATGAATTTGTATAAAAACTCTTTACAGATGAATGGGACTCCACAGGCTATTTCCAGATACTTCAAGATATGTTTTTTCTATTTTCCATGCAGATATCTTCAAAATATGGTATTCAAATGAACATATTACACTTATTTTTGAGAAAATCGAACATTTTGAAAGGATTTTCATATAAATAGCAGTTTGGGTTATAGGAGTTATACTAAAATTGTGTTGCATCTGTGGAAGGCTTTGTTTTTATCGGCATTTCGTTTTTGAGTTAGGTTGTTTATAGACGCACATAAACACTCACACACAGACACACTTTTATAAAAAAAATTTTTTTTCTTAATTCTGTCTCAAAACGTGTATTTCCCGTGAAATCCCGGTATCAAATGTTTGGGTAAAATGGAATACCCCTCCTATCTACCAGTAAGTAGTAGAGAACTCAGAAATAACTATAGATACATCCTTTATTATGGCATTGTCAGTATCCGTTTTAATTCTTCATTTTCTCTTCAACACCATAGAAGGAAACTGTCTCTGTTAGGTGTGTTTGTATGTTCACCTGTATATTGAACATTTAAAAAATAACACATAAATTGCAAGTATTTAGGTGTTTTCCTGCTAAGCTTTTGTAATGTCGGTCTGGGTGACTCAATTGGTTAGATGCTGGCCTACTGATCCAAAGGTCGCGGGTTTAAATCCAGGCCAGACCGATGGTTTTTAATTGTGCTTAAAAACGACAGCTCCATGTCAGTAGATTTACTGGCATTTAAAAGAACTCCTGCGGGACGAAATTCCGGCACACTGGCGACGCTGATGTGATCCTAGCAATTGACAGCGTCGTTAAACAGCGAAAATAATAATACTTCTGAAATTCTCTGGGAAATTTGTAAATACAATAAAAGGATGAAATGCAGAATAGCAAAATGGGACGTTTCTGTTTTTAATAGGACAATACCGGATTAAAGCCTATTTATTTATTCCGTTTGCCTCTAGCATACCACAGATTTACTTTTGGATGTAGTGTCTGATGTGTTTAATTTTATCTTTGGTTAATGCAAATATAAAAATAATGTCAGGCTTCCTCATTCATACATGTGTTAATAACAGCAACAGAAAAATGTTCTTGAATATCTCATCAGCGCCCATTTTAAGCAACGATGTAAGCTCATCTATAGAAGACCTCATAAGCTTTGCGCCATTCTTGCGTAAACATTGTTGGTTGGAAGCTCATTACACTGCCTTTGCCAAATTATGTGCAATAAATAACAATTCAAGTTCGTAAAATTAGACATACCTTCAATTTTAAAGAGACAGCAACAAATGTTATACTAGATTTAATGGCAATTTCTATTACATGCAATCCTGAAGTGCCTCCCAAGCCGTATCTTTGAGTGTTGCTGTGAGGGAACCTAATCTATTAATGCGGTATTTCCTTATGATACAGTCAACTAAGCGTGTATTAGAAAATTACTATCTTAGTGATTAAACTAAAACATGGCCTTCTCCATTTAAAATATTTCAGACGACCCCAAACGTTATTTACGGGCTACGCATATAAGGCGTTTTAAACCAGTTGAAAAATACACTTTTTCCTTCTGTTAGAGAAGTGCAGGTACCTATTTGCACTGGTAAAGGAGGACAGGGTAACAAACAATACTGCATCAATATTTGCTTCCTTTGCGGAGTTATAATTTTACTTATTAAGAGTAGAATGTTTTCAGGTTGCTTAGTACCTTCAAGTAGCCGTATCACAGAAAGTATGACGCAGAGTGGGCGGAGCAAGTGCTGTAACGCGGTAACGGATGTTGTATTGGAACTGGGTTTGAATGCTTTCGGCAAAGCCAATGAGCTCACATTATCTAGAATAGTGGGTAGAGCATTGAGGTGTGAAGCAAAACGGATAGTTTATCTCACAGGCGTTGTTAAATTCGTGGTGCAGCTGCGACTATGTAAAAAACAACAGCTAATAAACTATGTAATTGGCTTCTGCGAAAATGTAACACGAACCGAATAAAATAGTAACACACCGAAGTGGGTGCTTATTAAGGTACGACTTAAAATGATTAGCACTTATACCCCTAACAGCCTGTTTATTTTCTGAAATAGCACCAGGTTGGTGCCCTTAGCTCAGTTAAGCACTAGATGAAGACATATTCTACTCATAAATAGTATAAAGGTAACAATTTTATTACTGCGGTTGTTCAATTTTGGTTCCACCTACTTCGGATGTAGTGGTAGGCTTAACAAGTTTTAATATTGTACATGTTTGCTCCATTTCAGTCTTATTTTTAACTTTTCAGTTCATATTTAACCTCTACATTCCTCTAAAACTTCGTATAATAGATGATAGATGTGCAGTAAGAAAATAATTCAGTAAATGTTTGGTGGCAAGAATTTAAATAGCAAGTTATAAATTAAGAAAGATACACATGCTATCTTAGATGTGTATACTTGTTTTTGCGCAACTTCATGTAACTATGGAACCGAGTAACTGTGGATATTTAATACACACAAGCATAAAATCATTTATATTATATGTCTACGAATAACTGTACGAGAGACAAACAAAACACATTAATTATTCCAATTCCTATAAGATATTAAAAAGCTCATAGTAAACCACATCCCCTAAGATTGTAGAACCTGACACAGCTCGAATTTTTTCTTAGTGGTGAGCTTCATATATAAGAAATTCTTCTTTGTAACATTAATGTTTAAGTAATATAATACACAACTACAGGATACAGGATGCAAACGCACTACGGTTCATCCATTAAAATAATCATTCTTAACTAGTGTTTTTAGATCGAGTGTTGTCTGAAATAAATTTTTTCGCCACTAGCAAACATTGTCTCCGATCTGATACTTGAGTTATAAATTTAAATTGTTTAGTTGTTTAACGACGCTGTCAATTGCCAGGATAACATCGGCGTCACCAGTGTGTCGGAAGTTTGTCCCAAAGGTGGTCTTTTACATTCCAGTAAATCTACTGACATGGAGCTGTCGTTTTTAAGCACATTTAAAAACCATGGGTCTGGGTCGAGTTTGAACCCGCGATCTTGGGAGCAGTAGGACAGCATCTAACCAACTGAGCCACCCCGACCGACAACTTGAGTTAGGTCATCATGCAAACAAGCATACTCAGTCTTTGAAGTTATTTGTATTGCATCCTGTTCAGTACTACGCGATATATGCTAATTATTCAATAGTTGATTTGTGAGGAATTTTTACTCAAAATAGAAACAAATTTGCATCGCTCTCTCGTGAACATTCATTATAAATTATTTACTGGTGGGTTCTTTTATGTCAGCAATTGTTATTCACAAAAAAGTTATAAGCAATAAAAATTAATGGTTTAAAAACTAGGTTTCAGACACTGACAGAAGAAATAATCAGCGTTTTAAAAAGGTTCAACATTTGCATGTTTTTCAGCAAAAATGCAGTTTAAAGTTCAGTATTCTGTAAAAAAAATTTGAAATGCGTTCCTATGATACATTGACTTTCGAATTAATTCTTAAAATCAATGAGCTCGGAATCAGGAACCATGCTCCTCTTTTCAGAATTAGAAGTGATGAACTTATGCCTCATAACTAGGTTTAAAAGCAGCAATATATAAGGCATCTCAGAAACCAGTAACCATCATATCAATTCACTTTCTTGTTCCATAATATTTCACTAGATTCATTTTAAACATATGGAAATAGAATCAAGGATCCCAGAACATAGAAATGGTTGGACTAACCAACAGGGCACGTGTACTGCGTGATAAATATTGGTACGACAATGAGCTCGAGTAATTGGAACTAGACCGTACTTGGCGCTCACAGATACAAGGCACTGAGTGTACTTTCGTTCTCAGAAAACGAAGTCTTCCCATCAAGCTGATCATCGTTAGGGTTGGAACTTGGTGGAAAAGGAAACAGGATTTGATTACAGCGGTGCAGCGAAGTACCGGCAACTGTGGCCTAACTCGATTTGCGTCCTAGTACAGTCTTTGTTCAGACAACAGAAGTCACTCCCCCAACCCCCAACCAAGATGATGAAAAATTTACTCTTCTGTTTCATGTCTCTGTGTTAGAAATACACTGTGATTCTCACATCTTCGAGAGATAGGTACAACGATTTCAAACAACATCTATAAACAATTAATCGCATGTAAAGGAATGCAGCAGGCAGAATTACTCGTAAAACTGCTATTGTGCAGGTGATGTAACCCTATAATTCAAGTTGTAATACAAGCGTTACCTTTAAGTAGCACATAGGCATATTTCCAACATAGTCAATGCGGGTATTACAACACACTGTGCAGTTTTGCATAATTCTACCCTTAGAAAGCTAATGATTCTAGGCTTTAATGGAATCGAGGGACTTAGTTCAGTAAATTTGTTCTACAGTTCTGAAAAATATAAAACAATTATCTTCTTCCGTGTTCAGTAATGTCAGCACAGGCCATGATTTAGCTTGCTAAGTTTTTCGCAGAATGGTTTAGGAAACACCACTGACAAACAAACATATTTTAGGACAGTTCTTTTTACGACGTAAAAGTTGGTGAGCTGCTCACGTAGTGCATGCTTAGAGCTTCTAATTACCCTCAGAGCATTTACACTACAGCAAGGAGCTCATAGTTCTGAGGTATAAACGACAAACGACTTAAGTCGAGGACACAAGTGTTCATCCCTGTTTGAGGAGATGGAAAGCGGTAATAATAATAATAATAATAATAATAATAATAATAATAATAATAATAATAATAATAATAATAATAATAATAATAATAATAATAATAATAATAATAATAATAATAATAATAATAATAATAATAATAATAATAATAATAATAATAATAATAATAATAATAATAATAATAATACAACTAATAGTAATAACAATAACCATAACCATAACCATAATAATAGTAATAATAGTAATAATAGTAATAATAATAATAATAATAATAATAATAATAATAATAATAATAATAATAATAATAATAATAATAATAATAATAATAATAATAATTAGCCAATTCCTGGCCGAGGCCTACCGCCCAGCCGCTGCGTCCCCCACCTCTGCCCAGCACAGGCGTCACTAATGAGGTGCAGTACTGGAGAGTGGTTGGTATGTGGGGCCGCCTATGCTGTCTACGGTACGCAACCAAGGCCGCTACTATTTCATCAAGTTGTCTCCTCAGGGACTTAACGAGGCTGAGTTGGAGAATGGTATCAATCTAAAAATAAATATACGAGGGCAGTTCGGAAACTAACGTCCGTTGTCAGGTTGTGCGGGAAGTAGTGAAGATAGCGCCACTATGTATGTATGTAGCTCACCATAACCTTACATAATGAGCACTGCGAGAGAAGATCCATGCCATTTTTTTTAATTAACGTCCTCCAACGCAGTGTCATATCGGAAATTTCGGCATTGAGAAAATCCACGCCAAGTGCGAGGTACGTGGTGTTATGGGTGAGTGAGTGTGTCGGTTTTTCGTGGTGCTCCGTTGTCATTTAGGTGAATGTTGGCGAGTTTAATTTAATACCAGATTTCCTTTATCTCATTTACCTTTATTATGTTTTCTAATTATCGTTTAGTTGTGCGTTCAGACCCGTAGTGAATGACGGTGCCGGACAGATGGCACGGATACTTGCGCATTGGTAACTGGCGTTCTTGGTGGTGGTGTGTGGTCGCTGTCCTCTCATGGGGTGAGGGTGCTTATACAGCACTGGACCCAGACTGATGGTGGCCTGGCGTCGGGATGAAGAGATCTTAGCACTCGTTAGGGTCTTCCGCACTCTCTGTGGACCAACTGCCTGCGACCCTGTGGCATCCTGCGGTTCCCTAACATCATCCCTTACTCCTTGGGTGTTAGCGCACAAAGGATCTATGTAGACGGAAGTGTGCGAGTTGTCCCTCTAGGATGTGTCACCCTTCCCTACCTTACTCTGCCATCTATATCCGTGGCAGGTCTTCGAGCTTCCCTCGAGGTGAGGAGAATGTTCGAATGTGTCATTAATAGTCATCAAAGAACAGTGTGTTGGAAGGTCAGCACTCCCAGTTTCGGAAAATTGTGGTAAGTTATCACACCAATATTTGGAACTTTCAGGACGATGTTTGCCAGGACTGGGAGAACAATTCACAACCTGACTGAGATTGAAAGCCCTGTACGAATATAATTCTTACTAAGAAAAGCAAATCACATATGTTATTTAAGGGCCCTGAACTACAATTTGAACCTGCACACAGAGGAGGAAACATGACATACAATTAGTAATAATAAATTATACTTACATTTCACAATTTTTGGTTCTTGAGAAATGAAATGATTGTAGATTAACTATCTTTGTCGAATTGTTGTTGAAAAAGCTGTTGTGAAAACAAACAATCTTGAGTTGAATTTAGAGGAGAACAAGTACAAATATACTTCGAAGATCCTGTTGCAGGAAACACAATAGTAAATATTTTTCTGTATGACATACCGGAATATCTCATTGTGAGAACTGAAAATCAGTTAGAAAAGGATATGTGCTGGACAGTTTGTTGCACAATAATGCGCACTTTCTATAAATCATGTAAGCTGGCATTTTAATACATTTTAAATATTATGATGCACAATTACTTCTAAATGCAATATTTATGTTTGTGTTAAAATATCACAGCTACCTTAACTATGTTATTTTCACAGATAGAGCATCTGAAACTGCAGAAACTATATCTTCACATGTAATAAGTGTCATTAATTGGTGCTACAATCTAATGCGGATTTACAGGTAGTTAACAAAGTGGAATTGCTAGCTAGCTGTTTCTTACGATCTCTCGCGGGAGTTGCAAGTACAGGAAATTCGAATGCCAGCGAGCTATTTCAGATGGTCATTCGCAGAAGTTACGAGTTAATTAAGAAAACTTCAGTATCTGCGAGCTGTTTGTGACGGCCACTTGCGGGGGATGCAAGTTAGTTGAGAAAACGTCAGTGCCTTGTGTGTTAAGCTTACGTATTCACATTTGAAGATACACTTTTGCCAACCTAAATCAACAAAAGAGTGCTTTAGATCATTTTAAACCAAGATTGTTAAAGAATATTCTGAGAAGCTTGATTGATAACTAGGTGATACTTTGTTTTATGAAATACCATAAATCTCCCATTAATCAAACTATAAGTCCATAACAATTTTATTCTGTCCAATTCCAGAAGATACGTCTATCTGACTGACATAGCAGAGGAATATCCTGGACATTTCTTCGCTTATCACCACCACCACTATTATTATTACTGAAATTAGCAATATTACCTCCAACGCAACCACCACTACAATTACTGAACTGTCTGATATTTCCACTACCACCTCGATTATTATAAGTACTACTACTGCCTGCATTACCACTACTGCAAATTATGTTCTGAAATTACCTCCACCACTTCTAATAAAGTACTACCACTAATTCTATTACCAGTGTTGCTGCTGTTTACAGCACTATTGTAAATATTGTGTTTTATAAACGTTTTAAGTGTAATACCAGATTTAAAAGCTAAACTCAGTGTTTTTGTAGCAGAAAATTTACCAAAGATTTCATAGCGTAAAATATATGGTATACAGTATGTTGAGTGCTTAGAATAGTGTTGCTCTCAGATAACTTGACTGTCTCGAATCAACGTTTAAAAGTTATTGGCCCCGACATTGTGCGAAGATATTACACCCTCCTTAGCTCCCTTGGGCTTTACTTGAGTACGAGGGGAGGAGAGTCCACTGTGAAAAGTGACCTTAATATGACAGGAGACGCAGGCCGTGTCAAACGTTTTCCTTTAACACAAACCTTCCCTACATCTGTTCATGTATTTTACTGCGATATACGTACAAACCATGTGCAATTTAAAGAACGTCTGTCATGTTTTTCTTTTTCATCCTTTCCGCTCAAATTTAGCACCTTACCATCTGAGTTTACTTGGCGCTCGATGCAGCAATAGGAAGATAGAACATTTTATTCATCTCAGCTGATAGTGATAATAAACGTAATGTATGCAAGTAGTTCTTACCTTAAGCACAAGAACGTGTAGACCCATCGCTCTACAAGTTCTCCAACTCGAACTCAGTTACACATTAAAATATACAATGGATGTAATGGAAATGCAAGGATAATCATTTGTTCTTCAATTAAAAGAATGTAACTTTCCTTTTTCATTTATTTCTCTATGAAAGTGTAAGCTGTATATAACACAAATAATGAATATCCGGGTACGAAAGAACCGTGACTGACTCCTTCATTTGTTATTAGTTTTGTGAGAGTGGCCTCGATATTCGTTATCTCGAGGCCCGCCCGCCTGCTCTGCTTCACTCCTTTGAACAGTCTGCCCCATGCTCTCAGCTAAAATAAACACGAATGACTTGTGTATGTCACACATGCTTGGAGTTACTAGCCAACCCGAAAACACATCACTCTTAACAACTAAATTATTAATCTGCAAATAAATTAAACATTGAAGTTAGGTACTTAATTACATTGTTCTGAGCCACCAATGCAAATATCGGCACTTATACCTCTAACATCTGCATATACATGTGTGTATGGAATTAGTGATTTCGGAGGTATTCTTTGGTATGGTTTGAATTTTCAAATTCTTATATTCCCGTTTTGGAAGCCGTTAGTATTTTTTTCTCGCAGTCAAGCAAATATAATGTTACTTAAAAGCCATCACATAGTAAAGTGCTCTTTATAAACGTGACTGCCACTTTATTCACCTTATCCTACAGCGAAATGTGTAAATATGAATTCATCTAAATTAACAAAAGGTAAGTAGAAAGAGTACGTTTTTGAGAACAGTTTGCAGAAGGGTAGACAGGGGAGTGCAATAGTCTGATTTTTCGTATAGTTTCTCCTAATGTTTATTACATATTGTTTATTCGAAGTTCATTGCCATAGGGTACTTCGATGATATCTCTGTTCTGAAGCCAGGGTATCCGCTGTGTCTGTGTTGTAGTGTTGTTAGGGTGCTTTTGGGCTGGGGTGTCAGGAATAATGGCACTCAGCATATGTCGAACAGTAGACAAATGTTATGCTTCTAGTACATGTTCAATCCGGGTAGTTTAGATATGTAATTTAAGCATAGAAACAACACAAGATTTTGCTACACATCCCGTTAGTTAGACCATGATGGATTGTTTGTGTGACTTTTGTAGTTTACATCTTTTTACATCGTGTAAATATCATTAATGATAATACCTGCTTCTTTTAGGGATTTTAGATATAACCTGAAAATGTTCTAAATCCTAAACAAAAGTATTTATGCATATTTGCTTTATGAGAATGTATAGTCGTGTGAAATAACGAGTTATTTGTGTGTCACACCTCCCTCCATGCAAATCGCAGAATAAGAAAGGTGTGTAGTTTTGCTAAAACTACTTAGGCACAGGTGTGCTGCCTTTGTATAGAGCGAGTGAAATGCAGGACTGAAAATGTTAACTATAGTACAAGCTTTTTAAAGAGTTGTACCCCAAGAAACAAGCAAAATATGGTAGTAATAAAATGTGCCTGCACCTGCAAATAGCTAAGAAATATACCATAGTGTTTCAGACATTAAACATTGTATAAAATGCAGTAGAAACATGTTTACTTCGCGGTGTGCAGATTTTAGCCAACGTTGTAGTCAGGCGGATGTATGGACTTATATTTCTCATATGTTTAGGCTACAGTAACTTTAACTTTGTATGCTTAAAAATAAGTTCCCTTTCATACGTGATATAGTGCAAAAACATTATGGGTTCCTTACTGCAACTCGCCCAAGAGCTCTGGTTCTTAAGCACATGCTATATTTAGTCTGTCGTGAAGTAATTCATTTTAATGGATAGGAAATATTGTGAAAATATTTACAGTGAAATCACTGACCGTGTTGTCAACATATTATTAAATCGCCTAGGCGCATTCCAGTATGTATGAGTGCTATGAACGAATGTACCCCCAAATATCACCACCGCTGCGCCTTAGCCGAGTGGTTAAACCATTCGCTTCTCACCAAAGCGGGTTCGATCCCAGGCAACCGCGTTTGGGATTCGTGGTGGACGAAGAGGCGCTAGGGCGGGTTTCCTCCGGGTTCTCCGGTTTCCCCCGTCATCTCATTGCACCGGTGCTCCATCTTCATTCCATGTATCATTAGTGTCACCACCTGCGGTGCCGTAGTAGTAAAAGCAGGCGTTAAACACTACTAAAAATATCACCTGATGGAGGATCACACCTACCGTATTCATAGTTTTATATTAGAGTGCCATCTGAACGAACATATTCCCGGGTATTACTTGAGGTATGCATAGAACTGACATACTCAGCGTTTTACGCCAGAGAATACATTCTGAAGTACCGCTTCATGGAGGATCACCATCAACACATGCATAGTTCTACTTCAGAGAACTATTTGAACGAATATATCTCTCGGTGTCACTTGATTGAGGCTCATAACTTCCATTTTCAGAGTTTATATCAGATAACCATCTGTACGAATATATCCTTCACTATTACTTAGTAGAGGTGCATAAATGCCATTAAGTCTACCAGTTTTCTTTAAAAAAGACCTATTACCAGTGGAAGATTATTCACAGGCAATATTACCATAAATTGAGCTTTCTATAACACTCTACAGTCTAGATTTTAAAGTGTGAACACCATACGAAAGTGTTTCACATATCTTTTTATACTGTATTGGTGAAATTAGTTTGTTAATGCCTAATTTTTTTAATGTGTGAACTTCCTAAATCTTTACAAATGAAAACTAAATGAGTATGTGTAATATTGAGTACCAACGCGGTGTAAACAGCTTCAGCTGGTAGGAGCCTCGATGTTACCATAGCGAGCACCATGTGAGGTAAACGGACAATGTATTAATTTAGCCTAGACTAAAGTCAGACTAAAATGTAGTATTGGTAAAAATGAAATCTGCCAGGTCCAAGTTAGGACTTGGAATTGTGCTCGCAGTACGCTGCACGACGCAAGCGCCAACGCGCAATTGGAAGGAAAACCAGAGCGCAAAGCGTAACTTCAGCAGAACAGTTCTCTAGACAAGCTGAGCTGGTAAGTTTATACAGGAGCCTTGTAAAGGTTGGACGAAAGGAATGGGGATAACATGAATGCCCCGTTATTCGAATGAACGCCTGAGAAACACAAGTTTTACTCTCGTGCACTTCGGTATCCGACAACGCTTTCATAATTTCTCTCCTGAAATGCAACATAATGCACTGAAGTGTGTTCCGCTCTCTGGAGGGGAAAGAGGGAAAGTATAGCACAGGGCAGCTCACGATGATATCATAAGCAGACATACTATCCACATTAACTACTGTGTTCCTCTCACGAGAGTGTGGCCGTAAGGAATTTGCACACCAGAATGTATGTTTCTTAAGAGATCTTGATGATACGTTGAAACTCCAGCCGTGATGTTTCTAGTAATTGCTGGAGTTGTTGATGTCAAATACATTCATTACAGCCACATTCTCGTGAGAGGAACACAGTAAGATAGACACAAAGTTTAATGGCGGCTGATACGTCACCACAACTATTCTATTTTCTGCTGTACAACTAGATTTTGTGGACCTAATTGCTATTTATATCATCGAATTTACAGAGTGACTTCACGAGGTGTTTAACCATACAAAACTGCAAGGCCTGACAAGCTTCTGGTTGTATTTTGGTTGACCAGCTCCTCCTGCCACCCGACATTAAGTCTTGTGTCTGCCATAGTTACAATATTGTGCATTTCAATCTCCGTGCTATTTTTATGCTTCACTTAATAGGAAAACGTATACAATCGATCGTTATTTTACTCGACATACCTATTTCTTGTTACAAGCTTAATGGTGTGAATGAAAACAAACAGAAAGAAAATTAAAATAAATTTCAGGAGCAGGGATTTGAACCTACGCCTCATACATCATTCATCCATTCCATCACAACCGAATTACATTGTTGCTTAATATTATCCTCTACTGAAGACAGTAATACAACATCTGCTCTATTGGCCACAAAACGGTGTCTAGTTTATGTATATAAGCAAGATGCAGTGTCAAGCATCTCCTCTTTCCCTTATATTTTATTCATATTTTCCGTGACATTTTAGAGTAGATTTAACGTTTGTAAATGAGATGTTGAATCATGTTCTCCAGTTATAAGATGTTACGGCAGGCAGATATTGATTCACAGATACTAGCGCACTTGGGCACCCCTGAGAGCATCAACTGGGGAACACGAGCGACAAATAACAAACGAAGCTGGCGGAAACGCAATTAAAAACAGAGAGAGAGAGAGAAAGAGAGAGAGACACTACAAAGAGAGTTTAGTGAAAACAATAGACTAACAAACAGTAGAGACCTCTAGGGAGCCCACACTTGAATTACAACTCCCAATTAGAGAAACACAATAAAACGTCTGGCTCTTGACAGTTGAACAATGAACAGCGTCAATGGAATGAAGAAGTTTGCCATGCCATTGTTGACGTAAACTCCTGCAATGTTGTTAAGGATCTACAAGCTCCCCGGGAGACAACATTCAAATAACTAGTGAGACAGAAGGCGTTATTAATAAAGCAAAATATAGCGTCTTTCTTTGTTTTAAAAGTAAAGTGATGTGAAGTGGCAAGCAGGATAAAGAAACATACATATGATATGGCGATAACGTAGTAGTGTGAGCTACATTACGATCACCGAGGTAACATTTCAAGGTTACGAACAAAACTGTTTCTGGTCATCTCTGATTTCATATGAATAGTTGATGATAATATGCATAATGGGCCACACTGCCAAACATTTGTGTGAGTGTTTGAAAGGCCAAACGTATAATCATGAAACATAAAATATCACAGATTTCAGGTTCCAGAGAACAAAATTGTCTTTATGCCGTCTTAATCTCCCCAAACAATCGAATTATGGTCTAATTACGGAATCCAGTGGTGGAAGTTCCATGAACCATGAATGGAGTCCTAGATCTTGGTGAACTTTTCAATGTTACTCCACGCAGATTGTAAATCAAACATTGCTTAGATGTTCATTTACTCAATTGAATTCCTTTCTCAGTGTAGAGATTTCTAGGCTGATGGGCTTTGTGATTAAATACATTCAACCCTACTGCAATTTTACGTCTGGTTACCCTTTCAAGCGGGACTCTGCTCCTCCTTGTCCGCTATGTGACAATCTTTTATCGGTCCGTCACGTGCTGCTAGAGTGTGTTTCCCTATCGCACCTTCAAGACTCTCTGCCACTGCCTGTCAGACTTGCAGAGGTCCTGGCGGACGATAGACAAATGGTCCAAGGAGTTTGTCTTAATTCCGGCTTTTGCCTCTTTGTTTGGTATATTTATGTATATCTTTACTTGTACTTTTATTTTACATTGAAATGTATTTCTAGCTTTTGCCATGATCCACTTTTAAGGGTGCTGATGACCAAGTACTCAAGCGCCCTTAAAACTATATAAAAAAGTCATCCCAGATCGCCGATATCAAGATTTCACCGGTATTATACATCCTGAATCCTTCTGAATAAAAGTAAAAATTGAAAAGAACTTTATGTTATGTACATAACTCAATAACGAAAAGTAGAATAAATGGTATATTTTAAAATATTTTTCATATGTAAGCCAGACTCTCTTTTGGATGCGTGTTGAGGATTATTCCCATCCCGTGAAAACTATCATTCATAAGTTTCTGACAGCTTGTTTATCCAGAAACGATGCAGAGAATTTGGTTTGAACATTAAACCCTTCAGAAAAAAAAATGACTCGATTTCTTCCTCCAATGAGGAATTATTGACTCAATTATTATTTGAAGTGTTACTCCTCAATTCAACATTTTAATTCATTATATATTTTACACCTTGACTCTCCAGTATATGAATGAAAGCACGTATGTGTGTGTGTGTGTGTGTGTGTGTGTGTGTGTGTGTGTGTGTGTGTGTGAATGAGTGTGTTTATGTAATTGGGTTGTGTTTGTTGTGTATGCGGTTTTATTTTAGTTTAGTCTACACTCTGCATGCTCCATTTGTGTACTATAGGTAGTAATACTACGTGCACAGTTTTTCTGGCTATTTCCATGAGTTTACAATATGTGGCATTTGTTTCCGAAATTTGTGGCTATAAGATGGGTGATAGTAATAACTGTTTAGCACAGTGTATCATGGAGTATATGTACTGATTCTGAGTCGCATGAAGTCTCTGGCGTATTCTTTATCCTTCTGTGTGTAGGGGGCACTAACCGTTTGTAATTGCTCGCCGTTGTTCTGTTTTGCAAGGTTAAAGTCTGTTTTAGTACGTCATCTAGCCCTTGCAAGTTTTAAATAGAAGCGCTTCCCTTTTATGACATACACTTACTAGGAAATTCTGTGCTCATAACTATAAAAGATGGTTTGTAAAGGAAATATCATTTCCTTAGCACTGCAGTCATTGCTCGGAAGGAACATAGGAATTTCTCATGCTGGTAGTCTGTTACACAAACTCATCATTAACAAACCATCTCTACATTACACTGATTGGACGGATCACGTAGGCAGAAGTTGCAGCGGCTGTGCGGTGTTTGTCCGGATGTAGGGCTGTTGCGCGTTGCGTTACAGAATTTAGTTTTTGGTTTACATTTTTCTACATTAAACAGCATCTGTATTAGTCTGCGTTAATTCTGATTAAGTTGAATATCAGGCAGAGCTGTGACACGATAGCCATTTACACTACTTTCCTTACGGGGCTCTAATGACCGAGCTGTCGACGGGCCCTTAAACCCTAATCACTCACTCACTACTTTGCTTGCTTTGTGTATTTCAAAATTCGTCAAAGCAATGCGGTTTTTATCAAAGTTTTCTTGACTAAGATGCCTAGTTTAAAGTGATATACAGTGTATGTACATTTTAGTTACTTTTAGCTTAGTATAGGCACCAATATGAATTATATTTTACTTGGATTTTATTGGGAACCCATGGTATTCTGATTCTGCGCACTAAAAACATTGCTGAATATTTTTATCGGATCATTGTTTATCTGTAACTAACATCTGACCATAAACCTCTTACATTACGATACTGCAGTTGAACCCCTCATGCTACGGCGAAAAAGAAAGCTAATTAATAGAGGTTGCCATTGTATAACACTGTACCTGATAATACTATTTCCGTATCATGTTTATATACTTTTAAAATGTTGGGCCTTTAATTTAAAATACCTCCTACAGACTATTGTTTTGCGCGTAGATTGAGAGTTTAAACAAAATAAGTTGGCCTTAAATCCCGCACTAGGTTAAAAGAACTAACGGCATTGTTGCCCCCTTCAAATGAACTAAATAGTGTATATTTTTTCAAAAAGGTGCGGCATTCCATTTAAGCTATTCGATAGAATTTATCTAAAGTATTCTCTATAGGATAAGTGTGAATTAGAAATGAGTAGACACGTTTGTTTACTAATAAAACCAAGCTTTCCTTCTTCTGATATTTTTTATTTTGGTCAAGTATATTCTTTATTTATATGCAAGATCCTGCAATACAGAAAATGTTTCCTTCACTATTCAAGAAAATGTAGCGAAGTTTCAACTTATATCATTTGTAACTTTTAGTATCCTAGTAAACATTCATATGATTATTTTAAAACTGAACGTGTTTTAACCTGGCTGTTGCCGTATCCTGCACTCAATGGAGGGCACGTAGGAAGCCAGGGGGGAGGGGGGTCGTCTCCCTCTTGCTACACTAACCATTAACCATGCAAACACTACGCCTCAATAGACAGTACGGTGTCTATACAATAAACCTACCCACCAAGGATTTTCTGCTTACACTTGCACCCTAGCTCTTGTATACCACCCTATTCTAAATGGTTTGAATCTCTTTCACACATGTGTATGTTTGCACATTATATGAGTGCAATTTTACACTAAATTTATGCGAGAGCCTTGCACACTGAGAAACGAAAAAAGCCTTACAACATTTAGTTTTCCTATTTATACTGTAAAGTTTGCAGTTTTTCTCCGAAATGTACAAGCATGCATCAACGCTATCATAGACACTAGAAACAGTCTTAGAAATAAATAACTGAGTAAGCCAGCATATCCTTATTTAAATGTATATGCATCCTATCATAAGCTAGCTAAATAATTGATATAATTATATTAGGTGGTCCATGTACTCCCTCATCGTTTACTGGATAACACATTCCCCTTGCTGACCATACTAAAATGATGCCGAATTTAACGGCGTAATGAGTTTATTTAGTGATTTTCTGTAAAGTAGTACCTTCATTATTAATCCTTATTAACCCTTCAGTATTAATTGTGGTGGTTATATCCCTGTACCTAACGTCGGTTTCAGTGCAAGAAACGCATGAAGCTGTTAAGATGTAAAAGTGGTAATTTCCCTCCATCTATTGGTGAAGTTGATATGCAACTGCTAAATCTAAAGGGAGTTCGTCATTTGCTAAGGAAAACATTTAATTGGAGGAAGCCTCTCCACATAAACCGAGCTCTGATGGGCCGCTTGGAAAGAAATACTAAGCCACATTTTAACCTAGTGACGATGATGATAATAATCATAATAACAACAAAAACAAAAACAACAACACTAATAATTATTATTATAATAGTGGTAATAGTAATAATAATCCGGTCACTTTAAAAAGTAAAACAACCACCGTATTTGAAAGGCAGTATCGCGCATGTTACATTGAGACTGCACATTCAGAAGCAAGGTTTGTACAATAAATGAATAAACTGTTACTAATCTGCACTAATCTTTTAACCATTGGCTTAGCTTTGACTTCTGCTAGACCAGGGATGGTCAATTTTGTTCTCTTGCTGTAAGACGGGGTTGCTACCGTTCCCATTAAAAGCTGGGAATGCAGAAAGGCAGCAATTTCTAAGACTCCTTCGCTACGGATCATGAGGCAGTCCTTCGTTGTGCTGGTGGTTAACCTTTAGAGTAGTTTCGTAATACTTGGTGAAACAGTGGGAGGTGTTTCCTACTTTAGTACGTCTCTGAGTAGTGTACGGGGTATCATATGGACAATGTTATAGACAGTTGATTGGTGGCATTACAGCTTGCAGCCCTCAGGGATGTACAAACACAGAAAGGGGTGCAACAGCTTTCCCCAAGAGCTTTATTCGCTGACTGTACAAAAGAGCTTTAGAAACCGTGCGTCAGAGCGAACGCCACGATCCGGAACTCGATGCGACGCGACTTTCTCCTTAAGAGGGTTGAAATATTGTCCAGCCAAGCGCAAGGAAAAACAAATAGAGCACCCACATTTTCCTCCCTTGTTGCGCCAGGGAAATGCGGAGACACTCTTGAGCTGATTATTAAAAAAAATAAATAAATAAATAGAAAAGGAAACCTTACCAGCAGAAATGATCTTCCCTAGCTTGCTTCAATTTTATTTCCAAAGAGGATTTGAACTTTAAATTCTCTATATGCCTATATGTTTGGGAGGGTTTTAACAAGGGGCAGAAACATGGTGGAGGAAATGGTCCGTCGGATTTATTCCCTTGACAACATCTTCGTATTAGTATCGTCTCGGGGTGAACAAAAGTGACTTGGGTCAGCCTTTAATATACATATTTACTTGTAACATAACATAAATAGATAAATAGTGTCCAGCAAACTCTAGTGTCGCGAATACTGTGCCAGCAGCGTATCCTGAAACTTTAGCAAAGATATGCAAATGAAATGTAATATACGAATAAACCCGGACGTTACTGTTGATATTTATCCTTCCCGAGCAACAAACACGGCCAGTAAAACAGCTTTACAAAACGTTTCAGAGCCGCGTAACCAAACCATCTTTCTAAAAAGTTTAGAAATAAATATACGCACGAAGTTCACATTCTTCTCCCTCTTTAAGTTTTGAAAGTCGTGAGTAGGTTTTCCTTCTTTCAACTATGACTTTTCACACTGTAAATGTGCTTGAAAAAGTTTGTTAAATACTCTTGATACAACATCACTTTCAGAGTCAACCGTAAATTCAATATTCAGCGGCAAAATTTACTGAAAGCATTCCACAAACACTGTTTGCACCTTGAATGCACTGACACGGTTGCATGCATTTTTTCTTATTTAAAGGTTATTGTTATGATGTGACAGCAGGCTATGTGGTGAGATTACTTCAGTAGTCTCTGAGTCCAAGCAAATATGTCTTCTAAAAGTCTCACAATATGGAAGAGGATGAAGCAGAGTTTCTGCGGCACGTTTCAGACAATTCTGAATTTTTGTTAGTGCTCTTATGAGATTTTCAACGCTGTATAGAAAACATATCGTATATTTCTATCACTTCTTGCTCTGATAAAGTAACTCTTTCAGCATTCGTATTCTGTATCCAAATATTGTACTTAATCACATTTTATCAATTGAACATTTCTAGAGCACAGTGCTTCTCATATTACATGGCTAAAGTGTGTAACACCATACACTAAGACTAACTACAATAAAATTAGTAAGTTTAAGTGGTCAGATATTCTGAGTGGTTTCCTTAGTTGAACTTAGATAAGCGATTTCAACTATGCACAAATAAGAATAAGGGCACCGTTTCTCGTGCCCTATTAGTTTTAATATTCAGCAGTAAATTAGACGTTATAAGTATGTATCTAAGTGATACAGCACAGAAGGATGATAGAACTTCTCTTATTTTAAATTTATTTTAGTTTGCTGAGTTAGTCACTTTCATTAAATTTAATTTCATTTATGACACAAGGGCGCACACACAGAAACACTTTCGGTTTGCCATAACTCCTGTCCCACATTCATGCCTTCACACAAGGTCAGCGAAGACTATTTAGTAGACGGCAGTTGACTTTCAATTAGTTTCCCATGTCTGGGAATATCAACAAAATAGAAAGTACCAAGCATCAAGACCTTCTCTCAGTCAACACTTTACGCTTATGGAATACCAATACTAGCAATTACAGAACATTTTTAACATTTTTGTTGTTTCCGATTTGTCTGTGAAATATGTCCTCGGAAGTCAGTACTCGAATCATTGCATATTGTGTATTTCTGCAACCCATATTGTTCACACATGTGTCAAATAAAACATACGTAATTTAAGAAATGTCAACACATTTCCTACAAAAATATATAAAACACTGACAACAAATTTATGATATAAAATTATTAATTTTTCGAAGATTATTGTCTAGAACTCAAATTTTCGACCAAAATGAAAACTCCTTAAAATGAACAAAAGTGTTTATAAGGTTACCTTATATCTAATAAAGGTGTAGTATTTTTCATACATAAACAGCGAGTCCAAATTTTTGCTTATGATGATATCCGAATTTCCGCAAGTGAATGAAGATATTAACTTATTTCGCAAAGTCTGTACACTGCGTTCATCTTAGTATAACGTGTTGGCGACAAGAATAACAATGTAATTGAGTTACTAATTAAAATAGTGCAACAACCATTGTGAAAGACTATAGCATGCAATGACAACGTGGAGTTAACTGGCTTTGATTTCCGTGGTTTCACACCAATTTTATTCTTCTGCAAGCCGCAACGCTCACTACACTGCACGCTCTCAATGCTTGCCTTGTTACTGATTTCACACACGGAAGGACATGTTACATGCACGATAAAGCGTATTTGCTACGAAAACCTGCATAACGTCACTAGAAGGAGGGGGAACTCTCGCATCACCTGCCCCATACAATGCTCAGTCCCTGCCCTCAAGGACTGTGGTCTAGACCGGATTTTCAGGAGCGTTCCTGGCCAAACTTGGTCTCTTGCTCTTGTCGATTCATTCACCAGAGGGCAAAGAATTAGCTCCACTTCAGCGTATAAATTGCCACAATGTGATAGATCTCACTCGAAAACTTATGTTGGTAATGGAGGTCAACTATCTACTCAAGTATAGGTTCACTGTTTACGTGGTCCAAGGCAAGTCACTAACCAGTCAAATGTCTAGATTCACACATACTCAGCATTCTTTCTAGACAGTCAATACTGCTAGCAGATTAGTAAATCTACAGTGAGTATTCATACTAGATTAGTATGCAGTTCTCATTCTGCATTATACTCAGTTGGTATTTATTCTAGATCAGCAGAGTCCGCAGTCAGTATTCGTACTAGACTAATATGCAGTCCTCAATCAGTATCCCTGGAGGGATACCAGTGCACAGTCAATATTTATGAAAAATACTAATTAAGCAAACAGTTTCAAACATTATTCGTGCTTAGTATAGTATTTCAAATAAAATATACCCATGGCTTATATGTATTCCTGCTAATGTTGCTTATCAGCCCTATCGGTATAAATATTGGCAAAACATGTCACGGACTCGTAAATTGGGCTAAGAAACACAGTTCCAAAACCGCTAGGACCATCCTCCCTAACTAAGGTTTCCCCGGTCTTCCTCTGTCCTTATAAATGACAAATGCTGGAAAAGTACACTTAACTTTGCCTTTTCCAGTTATATTTTATGTTTCATCAGTGTTTGCTGCCGGTGGTGCCATATTTGTAAGAAGGGAGGATAATGACTATTTTAAACAAATGTTAAAACCCCGCACCATTTCTCTTATAAGAGTATTGAATCGTTGCAGATATTGTTTGTCTTCTAGAACAGCGATATCCACTAAGCCACAAAATATGCCATCAAGTAAATATACTACATGTAAAAAGAACTTGCAATTCAGTTATGAAGTACAGAAAAATGTATTGGTTGTTAGGAAGATATTCCCAAATTAATATACACAATAAATTGTACAAACAACTATTAAAACCAGTTTAGATATATGGGTTACAGATTTGAGACTGTACCAAGAAACCAAAAATTAAGATTTTACAAAACCTTGAAAACAAAGTACTGCGTAATATTGTCGACGCACAATGGTACGTTAGGAATGACATCAATAGAGAGCAACAAATGGACACTGTCAGCGAAGAAATAACAAACATGGTAGTGAGGCGAAAAATGCAACTTCACAATCACTTAAATGTAACTGTGCTTCAGCTATTGGACTACAGTAATGTACCTAGAAGACTTAAAAGACAAAACCTGAAAATCTAGTGCAGTGATTTATGTGAAAATGCAATACTTACATCATTATTCGATGGAATAAGTTCTTGTAAATCAGTGATATTGCACCAAAGTGATAAGTTTACTTTACTTAGTTCTATGTATGTAATGCATTTGGGATTTATAAAAAAAAAAGGAACTACATTGCCTCTGTGAAACTTGAATCCGCTGTTTTCTAATACGCATGATGACTAATATTATAGTATACGAAACAAAGAACAAAAATGGAACTCGGTTGGGTTGTTGAAATGAATGGCCTCTCAGATGCTCTCTTCCTCCCTCCTAGTGCTAGATCTGCACTCTGTTTCAATACTTTAAACCTTCTTCCCCTCCTCCCGGGAATTGAGACCCCATACCGGGCCCTATGTGAGCCTACACCTCAGGGTAATATAGGCCGTTCCCTGTATCTTTCTTCCCTTTCATTCCTGTTCGTCTTTATTTTTTTCCCAATCCCAATTTAATCTGAAATAATGTCAATAATTTTCAGTAGGGTGGGATGTCTATGTATTCGCCTGAGGCGCATGTGGGGAGGGGGTATATAAGGTGGTTATCCGCAACAGTGAAACACGAGGGGGGACATGCCTAGCTTCTTAAAAACCACTTACAGGGGAATGGGAAGGAGCAGGACCTTTGGGAATCCTCACTGCAGAGCCGTCAATCGCTAATGTCAATATTATCACAATTTTATCTGTCCGTTTCTTTCCAGGTCTAAGCTAGACAAATGCGAATGTCGATGTTTGAACAGACGGATAGCATAATAGAGGAAAAAGTGACGTAAACCATCAACTTTTATCTTCAACGGTACTTTATTTGCTTTGAGCAAATACTGCAATACAAACGTTTGAGTTAGATGGTTGATAGAACTGTTATTGTGTATATTACGTCAAGAATGAGTCCATCATCATACCGCTAGGACTGTAATTAATTATTGCAGTAATCAAGCTATTGGAATCATTCCGAATATTTGGAATGCGGATTCATTGTCCCATCTCGATTAACTAATCCGGCAACGGCGCTCTAATCTAACTTCGTAACTTTGTGTCATATTTGCAAATAATGGGACATTTTAAAAAGAAATTTAGACAAAGGTAAGTAGCACAGCCCGCAGCTCCGCTCGCGTTATTGAGTTAACTGCGGAGAATTCTTCTATCTCTCACTCTCTTTCAAGCTCTTCAATTCCCTTGCCTTCGCCCAGATCTCCCATCTCTCCGCATCTCTTCCTCTGCACAGCGATGTTCAGGACAACAACTAGTAAATCTTTTTACGGAGTTTTAATAAAAATTAGAACAGAAGGAAGATTAATGACACAGTAACTTGTGTTTGTTCCTTACATTCGTTATGATTCAGAATGACACTGTTAGCAACGGCAGATAACCACATAGCAATAAACGATCGAAATTATATGTTAAACTGTACTAATATATAGTTGTCCTGCCGAAATGACATAAGTAACAAGACTGGTCGGAAACGTTTCGTATACAAACTTTTGTTGGTTAACCTTTTGAGGTATTTAATATTTTATTTTTTCATGTTTAGTGACTTTCATTTCCATTTCCTTCGTTAAAAGGAACTAAATGTGCCATTTAGAGCATTCTGCGGGATCCAAGGTCTCTTATGGCACATTTGGTATTACTAGCAAGCTTTGTTGCTTTTTATAAAAATAACGGCTTCACAAAACAGACATGTTATGACATGTGTAACAAAAGGATGCTAAACCTTTTGTCACATTATAAGTCTGCTACTTTCTTTAAAAAACGACGAGCGGAAGTGTAAAATTATTAACTACACTCTTATGGGATGTTAAAAACTGACATTACGTGGTTTGTGCAGAGAATCAGAACATATACTATATTCTTTATTATTTCTCCATAAGTACAATGACCAAAGGTTTGGGTATGCAAGGGCCAGATGTTTTCTTCGTTGCTGGTGTGGCTTAAAATACTACATGCTGTGTATACCGGGTGATTGTTCCCAATCCACAGACTGGGAGGTTATACAGCTGCGGTGTTTTACAGGCTATGCAATAAACAATGTTTTCTGCATTGTATCGATTTGGCTGCAATGTGCCTGCCGAGGTTTGTGACTTGTGTACCATTAGCACAAACGTGTGCGCACTGGGCTTTAGTTGTGCAGATTCATGAAGAACTACCTTTTATTTAGTTCTGTTTTGTGGAAATGCAGAGTTGGGGAACTCGCGGAATAGCTTGAGCAATCCCCATTTTTTTACCTGCTAAACATATAGTTATCAGCGCAAAACCGTGAGCAGGGTACGCTCAGAGAGTATTACTTTCCCACGCCGGGTTTGATGGGACCGATATTTTTGCACGGAAGAGTATAGGTAACAACGGACACAAACAGGCGATTCCATGGCAGTTTCTAAGTCATAAATTGAATTTTCTGAGAATTTCCTCATAAGATCTCTTTAGTCTGGATGACTTTTGCGTAAATGGTAAGCAGTAAGAGATAGACAAAGTCTTACCAAACAAAAATGTGGATCTGGTTAAATCACAAAATGTATGTGACATACCGCCTTTTTGTCTTGTTTTTGTTTGGAGTGAACCATTTTCGAGATACTCTTTATTATTTGTGTGAATTAGCCAAAACCTGTACCTTTCTCAAATAGAGATAAGTTATTCGTTCTGTATCTCTCGGCCTTGAGAAGTGAACGGAATTTCAAAGGCATCGCATAGCAACCAGCTGTTAAAACATTTGACTATCGCTTAAAGCCTCCTCTATTCCCATATTCCCTTTAAACCTATAAGTACATTAGCAATAAAATACTTTCTGAAAATGCTTATGTCGATTAAAATGAAGTAGATAGAGAAATGAGCATTTGCAAGAATAATGTGTGCAAGAGTGAGTATAGCTCTACATATACCTACACAGTTTCTCCAAATTGAACTATACTAAAATTCTGTATCGCAGTAGTTTACTAGACGATAACTTGGTGTATCTTCTAAGGCTATGGACTTCGACTTGTTCGCCAAATATTGATATATTTCTTAAACGTAAGCAGTACCAAACAAGTCACTAATGAACAGATGTTTATCGCATAAGATTTGAAAGTGCTTTCGTAACACAATACCCATCTGTGTGTTAAAGAGTGACAAAGTTCGAGTATAGTGCAAGGAAGTAAATCCAACCTCCCCTCTTTCGCAAACGTTGGACATTGCTGATATATAGTAATGGTAACATCAGTCACAATGAGCATTGTTTGAGGGGGGTCTGTTTAGCGCTCTGATGCAATTTTTGTAAAAAAAAAAATGAATAAGGACAAATGTAGAACAATTTCTCTGAATTCGTTAGCCTTCACCTTTAAAGATGGACGCTACAGCATTCACTGCTTTCATGGCAACCGTAATTATTTTGAATCAGGTCCAGCAGAAAGATTTTTAGTTTAATTTTCAGTGAATGACTGCGACCTATACTGAGTGTTCAAAGCAGCAGCTTTCAATTATACCTAATATGTGCATCAAAATATTATACTGTAATATGTTAATATCAACAATGCAGTTACTATCATTACATTATTCTTCTGAATGGAAAACATAAAGAAAAATTACTTTATAAGTCATACTTCATAAGAGAGAAGTGCTGCCTTGATTCAGCTAAGATTTGTTAAATAGGACACCAACAGCATCCTCTATCGGAAATAATAACTGGCCTTATATTGAGTTTTATATATGCACGCCTTTTAACTGCTATAATTCTCTGCGTTTCAATCTATATTGGACGTGAAATAGCTCTTAAGTCTAATCAGAGGCTCTTTATCACGTTTAAAGTTCATCATATGTGTATCTACGACACAGGACCAGTAACTTTACTTCCTTCTAAAGGAAGCCATGCTAATGATATTTCCACGTGAAAAACAGCCATCGCCCTCCACCGGGTTTGAACCCGCAACTTTGGAAACTAGAAACTAGCATGTAACCGCTAGAATACAGACAAACTGATTCATTAATATCTGCCAACTTCTTTAAAATGGTAGTAATTACTTGCCTTGGGCAAATATTACAATTTAGCACTCTTTAGTGTGATAACTGGGACCAAATTAGTACCACCATGTTGAGTATGCGCGCACTTTGACATAAGAAAGCTGTTTAATTGGACAAAGTGGTCAGTAAACAATATATGATGTCTTGAAATGTGCAAAGGCTTGTTCGGCTCGTTCGTGTTGATATACATGTTTCCAAACTTTAAGTTAGATTAATAGTTTTGTGTTCTTGCTATTCCAAAAAGTTCAATCACACAACATTTACTCAACTCATGTTTACTTTGTTAAGAAGAAGTTGTAACTGTTTCAGTTCCTTACATGAAATCTATGGAGATTTAATTCAAATGAGGAATCAGTCAATTATGGTTTTATGCCCGAAAGTAGATCCTTCAACGCAAACCCAGCTTTCCGCATTCATCGCTTTTTACCACTTTGCTCTGCTTCTTCCACTTTGAACCGGTTCGGAATATTTTCCCATTCACCGTTCACTCTAAGCACGTAGTTTCCTCTCGTGCATGTGCCAATCAATTTGTTTTCCTCGACCGTATCACTTGCAGCGTTATTTTTCCTTTGACCACTATTTGTAACACAGTTTCTTTGCTTATTTCCTCCGTTTATTTAATGTCCTCCATTTGTTTGCATATCTTCATTTCAAAATGTGCATTTTCTCTTTTCGTCGTAACATCCAACGTTACAATATACGCCCAGGGCGTCACTAATCCCCCTCCATTTATTCTTACTTCAAAGGCCCACATACTGTTTTTAAACTTCCTTCGCGATTACTATCCTCTTTCTGATTTCTTGAATCAGTTTGTTTTGCTACTTAAGATTTGCCTTAAATATTTAATGTTGTCCGTGCTCTGCAACGAAACTGAAGTTCACAAGCTTTTTCTTTATTTTTCCTCTAATAATGCCAATTTTTACTTTGTATTTATTTAACGTTCTGCATGTATTCTCAATACTTTGGTTTCGTTTTGGATAAAGTTCAGTAGGTCTCAGAATTATATTAAAAATATATAATTGATGAGCTAAATTAAAGGTTTTGGTGAACAGAAAATCTATTTCGGAAGATAATATATAAAGAAATAGCAGTACGTTAAATTTTATATACAGCAGTAAAATCCATTGATCAAACTATATCACTAGCTTTCCTCAATCCCACAATGGTTGTCAGGGTAAACCACCGAATACTGCTATTCAGCTTGGTTTCTGAAATTCCGTTTCATTTGCAGTTAAAATTGACTTGGAACATGTAAAATCTTAAAACATATAGTGTCAAAGAGCCTCTTGGTTAGAATAATTGGACTTATGTACTTTAGGCTACATTAAAATTGTGCAAATACTTGCTCTAAATGGCTGTAATAGTTTATTTTCGTGTTATCTGCAACCAAAGGAATATTTTACATTGCTCTTATAAACTTTCTATCCATCTCTTTGAAATGTATATATTATACATCTAACATACTTGTAAATACTCCCATAAGTCTAATAAAATAAGAAACCTTATCGCCCACAATTTTAAGGAAATTAATGCTAAATTAGAAAGTTAGATTTATTAAAATGCGTGATTTTTATACTATAGTGCACATTTTACATTGAAGAAATTAATTAGTGAATTTAAAAAATATTTATGTTTTTGCTGATATGTTTCCGGGTAGTATTCTCATAAATTAACGAATGTGCAATACAACATAATGAATAAACAGTAAAGCTGTAAATCGCTTCACGTATGCAGGAAGCAATGGAGCAGACAAACTGCAGTCAGGGAAAGAAGTTGAGGTCGATGTTTGCCCTTGCCGAGGCGCCCCCGTGCGAATGTAATATCATTATGGGGGACGAAAGAAAGCATCTGTACCCCTTCCCATATGACCGCAGGGCAGACGACTAGCTCCCTCCAGTGCTTCTTTGTCGCCTGCCACTCGTCAGTCCGTGTACGTGCTTTATTACTGTTGTGATCCCACCTACTTCTGCAATGAAATGTGTCGAGATTGAGACCAATTAAGCGAGAGAACTGCATTACAGCATCCGTGCAAAACTGTAGCATATCAGCTTTTCAAGTGTATACGCTTTATATCACACTATGCACGCTGTTAAGAATTTAATAGATAGGTCTGAATAGTTTACATTATTACACAGTTACTTTACAGATTATTGTTTGTGTTTTGTGGTACAGGTGTGGTTCCAGAACCGCCGGGCAAAGTGGCGCAAAGCGGAGCGTCTCAAAGAGGAGCAAAGAAAACGAGAAGAGCAAGAGCGCGGTGGAGGACCAGGAGTAGCAGGAAAGCGTGAACCAGATTCTAAGGACACCACTACCATTGATTTAGACAAGGTAAGTTGAGGTTGTGCTTCTAAATATTTAGGGAACTATTCTTGTGTAGGCACAACTCTGTATTGTCACAACGAACCCTCTCTTCATTCTGCAATTCTGGGTGGTTACGTTGGTTATACACTGTTCTACTGATGCCAAGGTCGTGGGTTCAAACCCGGACCAGAGCGATACTTTTAAGTGTGCTTAAAGGCGACAGCCCCATGTCAGTAGATTTACGGAATGCAGAAGATACCTGCGGGATGGAACTTAGGCATACAAAGGCGCAGATATAATCCTGGCAATTGACAGCGTCGTATATTTACCATTCATTTTTTTCTTCACTGGCTACTAAAGCTGAAAATACTGCCGCTAATGGCATCCCTTAAGGCGATAGAAGCTAAGGGATGATGAAATAAAGAACAGAAAAGACATTACTGCTGCAGAATTAGTTGAAAGACTATATACATTACACATTTGCATAAAGAAAGCAAACGGATGCGGCGATAAAGAGCCAAATACAGCGCGAGCTGCTGATTTGTTTCAACACTAAGAACTAACATTTTATTGCGATAAACCAAGTGTATACAAAGAGAAAAATGCTGCATCAATGAACAACAAACTAAAAGCTTATTTTTAGTTTTCAAGCAGACTGAGGCACTTTTGTTTGTAATGTTCATAAGAGCTACTTCAATCCACAAATATATAGGCGCATTACAATAAAGGAAATGTTTGACGCTTGTTTAGGATTAAAAACACAACGTAGATTATATTTTGCACATTTATAACAGATATGTAAAACTGCTACATCTGCGTTTGAAATGGGGCGGGGAAGCCGCTACTGCACATGCCCAGAGTTCGGCGCCAGTGAGTCCGCCATGATACCCATCAAGTCATATTCACATACGCTTCTCTTCCTTTTCATCTTCTGCCGTTTGGGTCTGAAAAAGAGAAAGGGTTGTTGACGAGAAGGGATGGAAAATGATTACAAGAAAGAAGGAGCACCAACACGAAAAGTGAATTTCATAAATGTTTCTTTTCAGGATTTGACGCTACACCTTAGGAGTTGTGATACTCACCGCACAATGCGACGGCCGACAACAAATGGGAGAAAAGCGTTTCTAAATGTAAACTAACTATCCCTTTATTCCTTTTTGTAGCTATGATTTATTTCAGTTAATCTTCATATTCAGCCCTTTTATTGCTACTTCTTTCCCCTCTCCCTTTGCTGTTGTAAGCGTCAGACAACTTTATATCTTATTCAAATGCTACTAAAAGTAGATATTATGAATACATTTGTTGAAAGAATCGAGTGGCAACAATTCAAGCGAACAGAGACATGAGAACTGCCGTGGCATGTATTAGCATAACATACATGATGCCAAGAAGGGGAATGAGATCTGCATACGTTTGATGTTGGCAAGTCACATCCTAGCCGCCATCAAGACGAGACCAGGGTTTCCACAAAAAGGTATTGATAACAAAGATATAGTACTTTATTACTTCAAATTACTGACCACTTAGCGTAACGATGCTTCGAGTAATCATTTTATAAAAAACACTTCTCGGATGTGAGGTTATTGGTTCAAATGCCGTTTAAGCCGCTTCACAACATGTATTTCTTTATTTTAGTTTATAACATTACTTAACCCTAGCATTACCAAGGGGGGAGAGTGCTTTATGCCCACAGTCTGTACTTTTTTAAATTCTGTCTTTCAATTTTTTGATTAAAGGTATGCAGTTATGGTCAATCACTGTTTCTACTATTGAATTGAGTAATTGTTTCAAATATTATATTGTTGAAAAGCATTGAAATGTCAAAGTGTACTGCCCCGTCGGTATAATGTGATTTATGTAAAAAAGTAAAACAGGAATAGTTAAACAGCGTTAAATTTCACCTTTATAAACATGACAAGATATATTACCGTATTTGAAAATAAATTTATTTTAAAAATTGCCGAGTCCTTCTGTTACCAGTGGACAACTCCGTTGTTAGTATACGCTCTGCAATAAGTAGTGGCATAATATCTAATGTAATTCATTTAAAAAAGGAACTGTTAAACATGACAATATACAATACCCAATTTTAAATACATATATTTTAAATTGCTCAAACATTTTGTTACCAGTGGTGGTCAGAAAGCACCCCCGCACCCCGTTGGTATTATAAGTTCTGAAATAAGCTTGGTATTGCTAGGGTTAAGGGGAAAGACCTCCTAACTATTGCCAGGGTAGCTCAAAAAGACTAATTAGGAGAGCTAATCCAAAACGCTTTTTAATTATTATGATCACTGAGGGAACACATTGGTTATAACCTATCTTGAATTCAGCATGTTTAAAGACAATAGTGTCTCCAAATTCCGCTCCGTCGGGCACAGTCACCTAATGTTATGGCAGAGCATAATTTTCTAATGCCCGGTACACTGAAACGGAGTGCCTTAAAATGATTTTTCTTCAATATATTAATTTCTTTGCATGTAAATGGTAAGCGTTTACGTATAATGACATGTTACCTAAATTTTACTTTCTCCACCATATACCTACTAGATAAAGTATTGCATTCCACCCAAACAATTGACACCGAGATTCCACTGGTAACACACTTTTTAAGGTCGCTTGAATCTAAACAGAACATTTTTAGAAAAACGGCCGTTAGTGCCTGTATTTGCATGCATTCGTTTGTGTTTCTTTGAAAAGCATAACTCAACAGCGAATAGTCGATTAATAACCAAAGTTAGTATTTTAGTTTGACGTCTTCCATGGATGCGATACGACAAAACTATGAATATTGGAAAATTAAAATAAATAACAAGCAGTGTCTTGGAAATGGTTCACTCCACAGAAAAAAAATGTGTCCGACATAGAACGCGTATTTTAACAAGCTCTACAACTTTTGTTAGCAAATTTTTTTATCTATTTCTTACAGTTTATCAGTTATGCTAAAGTCACCCAGAATGAAGAGGGCTTTTGAAGACATTCCCGGACATTTAATTCGTCATGTAAATATCTTAAACATATATTATTTTAATCAAAATTGTTGGAGTGATTTTTGAGAAAACCAAATTTTTTTTAAAAATGTTCCACGTAAAGGAAAGTCTGTGATGAAGGATTTTCTTAAAAGCTTTCGCGTTACATCCTTGGAAGGTGCTGAACTTAATACCAACTTTGGTATTTTGCCAAACTTTCGTTTTTGAGTTATGCGGTTCGCACGCACGCGCGCGCGCACACACAAACACAGAGAGATAGAGAGACTGAGAGAGAGGGAGAGAGAGGGAGAGAGAGACATGGTCCTTTCTCTAAAATACTTTGCTTTGTATTCAGGGGACCTCAAAAGGTGTATCTGCAGTAAAATCACTGTACCTATATGGCCGCGCCGTAGCCGAGTGGTTAGACTATTCGCTTCTCACTAAAGCGGCCCGGGTTCGATCCCAGGTGACCGCATATGGGATTCGTAGTGGTCGAAGTGGCACTGGGGCAGGTTTCCTCCGGGTTCTCCGGTTTCCCCCGCCATTTCATTCCACCGGTGCTCCATCTTCCCTCCATGTATCATCAGTATCACCACTAGCGGTGCCGTAGCAGTAAAAGCGGGCGTTAAACACTACCAAAAAACGGTACCTATCGAGTTCCTGGGTGGAATATAATACCTTCTCTCAGAGAAAGTAAAGAAAATAAAAATACATAAGCAAAAATTCAGCCCAGTTTTATGAGTAGCTTTTCCTGTGCACTTTTGTTCTGCTGCAATATTTTAGACATTCTTCAGCTTTTAAAATGCTCCATACAATCCGATTTTTAAGTTATCAGAGCAAAACTTAAGAAATAGTTTTTCCAGTACACGAAAATTACAATTTACCGGGAAGGTAAATTTATTACACACCCAAATATATATTTTTTGTAAAAGTTAAAACTCGCAATGGGACAAAAATACTTTCAACCAAGTAATTTAGAGGTATATTCACAATAAAACTTGTTTTCTTTCTTAATAAGAAACACAAATGTGAAATATTGTTTGGAAGTTACTAAAATTGTATCGTAAGGAGCGTTTTTTTTGTGGAACAGTTAAAATATATGCTTTTCAACGTATTTCCAGGAGGGACTTAATATGTGCAGCAAAATTTGCAACCACACTTCTTCATACAGATACGAGATGTAGAAAGGGTTCGAAACACTCATTAAAATACTTTGGGTTTTGGAAAATTCACACATCGGTCCCCTTTAAGTAGAAAACGTTGATTTTCTGTTTCACACAGTGCTTATTCCTCGTAGTTCACAAATAAGGTTTCCTCCACGTGTGAACACGTTGCAGACGGCTTTGAACAAAGGAAAAGAAGAAATATGCTCACTACTTTTGAGGGTTGATATACTATTAAAGGCTTCAAACCAACGGGAGTAGGTGATAAACAGGTGTCTGTTGTTGCAGATGGAAGATGGAGGCGGCCGGAGTACTAGTCCCGAAGATGCCGACATGGGTGAGGCTACAGGAGTGGTAGTTGCACGTGATGGAAGTGGCACACCATTGAGTTGTCCCGCTACTGACACCGAACCTGAACCAGACTTAGAATCTGATGCTGGTGACAGACAGTCTGGGGCTCGAGATGTTGATGAACACCAATCCGGAAATGTTAGCTCTTACAGTCCCAGGTTAGTGCTTCAACAAGTATTTTTCAATTTAGTTATATGCAGTATGACATGATTTCTTCGTATTAGTGCTCTAGTAATAGCACCCGTTCTTGAGTAATAAGCCAATTTCTGTAATTTGTGGTTATTAGGGCTAACATCATGCCCTTATAGCTATTTAAGTTCCATTCTGGTAAGCTGGAATAAAAATAATATGGATGTAATTTTTCCCTTTCTCAAATCTGGGAGGACATGCTATATTCTGGCCCTTTAAACATAATTCAGGGGTAGGCATTTTGCTGATTATCACAATGCTCATTACTTTGAAGCTGACTGCAAAGACTTGCATTTTCATGCCTACACCTAACCCGTCATGTCGCAGTACAGGAATGCTGTTAGTATTGTCAAGTAATGTAAACGGAATGGACTTTTAAGCAATACGAGGAAAGAAGAAGTAGTATATGTATAGTCAGATGTAACTGTCACCTGTAAAAACAAACAGTAATTGTCTAAGGACAATGGGGGGGGGGGGCGAGGTTATCTATAGTGAACCGATGAGCTCTACACGATAACTGGTGGGGGAATAAAACAACATCGGCTAATGAGCGTGGAGCTCATGCTCAGATTGTTATAGTGACACCTGATGATACGGTTTTCTTTAAACCTCTTTCTAAAAGAATATGAAAATTGGTTGTTATCTTTAGATAAAATGAACATCAGATTCAACATCCGTCAACACAGTTTAATGAGCAAATGTGACGCACACCCGAGCGTTTAAGCATGTGTATTCTTTAAAGCTGTAAAATTAATTTTAATGTTTTAAAACTAAACTTTAATACCCAATTTGACATATTTAGGCTGCAATTGGGAAGCTTTTAATAATTCGCAAACTAGATCAGGTGAAATACTGACATAGATGTATTTAATTTTCGCTTCAGATTTGATAGTCCCAGTTCGTTTTATCGGAGCTTAACTTCCACACACACATTAATCATAATGCCAATAGGACTATTCATGCAATGCTCCATTAACTATTGGGAATTAACTGCAGAAATTGTCCTCAGAATGTGTAGCACATAAGCAGTCTGTTTCACCATGATGGTGCAGAAGACGTCTATCATGTTTGTGAAGTATCATTTGCTAATAACCAGTGTTTTTAACTTATACCCTTTAGAAAATATGGGATAATGTCACAATTTTCCTATTACTTTGTAGAGAATTATTGATGACAGGAGTCTTCGGTTTATTATATATTGGCTGAATTACTCATTTGTTTATCAATATCTCATATTATTTGAAAACATTCAGATTTTCTTTTCTCTTTTGACAGTAATCTTTTGTTGTGGTTCACAGTTTGTCGGCGCCTACTTCCCCATCACCCCTGCAACGAACTCTAGCCAGCACGTCTACATCAGCGGCACCCATCACATCCTCAGCTTCCTCGACACCTTCCTCTGTGGTGACGGAGCCTGGTGTAGCCGCATCCACTTTGCGTCCTTCCGTTACATTACCGGTCACTACCATGTCTTCATTCAGTCATCATCTCTTCCCAAGCTTTGCCGAAAGGTGAGTACCGACCTTGTTCTTATGTTACTAACCTTCACTTGGCTTGGCTTTAGTAATTATGTACTCAACGGATATACATTTGCAACTTCTAAGGCTTACATCAATCATACACAATAAGGGATGACAAAAGCCGACCATATACTTGCGGTTGCGCATGTCGTGGACAAAGCATGCTGTGTACGGCGTTTTACTCTCAGTCTTGACGCGTTATGTTTTAAACACATTGGTAACTAATTATTGAGTTATACTATAAAGTTTAACCGACTTAATTGAATAAAAAAGCCATGAATTGTCCTAATATAAACAGAAATGGTGTTGTTAACCTACTTTTTACTTGGAAATTGACCTTATAGTTGGTTAAACTATGCAGTCCGGGACTTAAGTAGCAGTATACTAAGCCGCCGTTAGGGTATGCTGTCTCATACGAATTTGAAATCACCTTGTGGTTTACAAGGAAAAATGCGAGTGAGTGTGAGAATTTAATGTAGTGTCGGCATGTTGGCCATGGTAGCTCAGTGCTTAGAGTAACTGGACCGAGACCGGAAGATCCGCGGTTCTAATCCCGGCTATGGAATGGAATTTTTCATTCTCATTCTACCCCTTTCCTGCTTTTTACTTGTTTATTTTGTCTATAACGTACTTTAAGCGGAGAAATTTTATAAAAAGGTACATGAAAATATGAAATGAACGCCCAATTGGCTCGGTAACGTAAAACTACTTGAAGTTCATCCGAAGGATTAAAGAAAATCTCGTAGAAAGTTCAGACATCCAGCTTGACCCAATGACAATTTGAAACCAGACCGCAGCATGAAAAGTAATAATATTGCTTCAGTATAAGGAAGGCGGTTCTTGTAAAACCAAAAATTTGAAGTATTCATAACTTCTTTCTGCTCCCGGTAGCCTCCTCGAAAATCTTAGTCGCGTTCTAGTGCCCTGCTTAGTTAAACACTCTCAACTACATATAAACTACATAACATTAATTAACTTATTCTCCAAAGAAATATTTATTTGTCAAGTAAAGTTTTCCTTTAATTTCTGGTAAAAAGGTGGGTAGGTCAGCATTTATCTATCTTTCAGCGGGCTTTTTATCCATTACTCCTGTCCACTTCTGAAAGAGTGGATTATTTAAATATTCCGTCGCGCACTCAGCAGCATGCGCCTCTTTTGTGTACCTTGGTATCTCTAAGACAAGATTAAACTGTTGAAGATCTTGGTCAAACTGAAAGGGTGACATCTACAGACTTAACGCGAGAGTTTGTCCACACAGACAAACAGCTTTTTTTTTTTTTTAGCTATTTGTTGAGATTTCTTCCTGTACTTCTATGGGCAACTGTCACCACCGATATTACCTCTACTGGGTCTGTAAAAGCTTGGTCGCGGGGGTGTAAACATCAGGAATGCATTACCAGCCTGATTAATTCTTCCAACTGCAGGCTTTAATCCTGTAAGGCACTCACAGAAAGCCTGTAACAGCAGCACAATTAGCAGTCTCATTGACAAAAGTAAACTAAACGAGTAACGCGGGTAGTGAAGGATGGCGTAACAAGCGTTATTACATTTCATAAATAGTAACAAAGACAAAAGTTCCGTTAGGTCATTATTAGTGGGCGGAAGATCGTGCGAAAAGCCCCAAGTTTAGTGCACATGGGTTCGACTGTTGCTACTCGCGCATGTACACGACTGCAGGCGTTCAATACGCGTGCATATACGATTGGTGCGCGGTACCGGTTACGTCATATCCAACTAACCTTATCATATGCGATAACACGCGGTTGCGCGCTCTAGTCATTTTATTAGTATGTTTATGAAATCTAGTTTATCAGTGATTTAACATAATATATTAATAATTATTATTCATTTTAGTTACACGTACTAAATGACTGTATATGAAAAGGTACCTAACATATCTAAGCATTAAGCTTCATAACGAAAATATAGAATAAGTAAACAACAGCAAATTGAAACGCTGGGTATATTGCATGTCAGACCTCGAGAGGGAGGAGATGGGAGTGTCCAGCAGGCATGCCGGAACCCGAAACTAGGGGCATCACCATCGCGCGGTCTCTAACGTGTGCTGGAAATTGTTCATTTTGGCACCAAATGTCTTCGTTCAGCCGCCATCCTCACGGGTTTCGATACAGCGGGACAGATGACCACAGTGCCGCCCCTACGCTGAGAGCAGCAGTTACGGAATGCGTATTCCACCACGCAGCGGCGCTATACTCGCTCCTTCGCCAACACTTCCGACACGAACAGACCGGATTAAAATTATGTGAAATTAAATTGAGGCACGGGATGTCACAGAAGGGAAATTAAGCAACACAGCATCTGCCTAGTCACCAAGGAAGAGCATTAAAAAAAAAAAAAAAGAAAAAACACACACACAAAAAAAAAAAAAAAAGACAAAGAAAAAATGTTCCAATTGGTCGGTCACTAGGGATCGAACCCGGGACCTTCCGAATGCGCGCATCATACGTTACCACGGAGTCACCTCCCTCTTTTGCCTAATTGCAATGCTGATTAGGAACGCATCTACAGTTTCATGAACAACGATTCCAACAAACTGTGTAGCTAAGGATTTAGACGCAAAACAAAAACAATGCTCGATCTTTGATTCATATGTTTTGGACAAGTCTTTAGATGCGTTTAAGTTCTCACAAGAGAAGTCAAAGAGAACACCACTAAGTGCTTCATCTTCAGTTTTACATAGACCTTGCAGTTGCAATGCAGCTCTGATATTTATTTCTTTGTGAATTTAAATGCATTGTTAATCACAAAATGTGAATAAGACTTTCACTGTAATCACCAAATTTATTAAAAAACAATAAAGAAATAGTTTTCTGGATGGTTCATCTTAATTATTCTCTCTCAAGCTCTGACTTATTATAGTAGACGCAAAATTTATTGGCAGCTAATAGCTTACTGTTACCTACTATTCTCTTTCATGTTGTGCAAATAAACTTTGTGGGTGCAAATGATATTTATACCACAGGCTTTACAGCGCGATTTCAGAGCATGTTTAACCACATAACACTGCGAGTCGTTGTAAGCCTATGATTGGATGTTGTATCGAGCCACCCGCCATTAAATTTTGCGTCAGCCATAGAATAAGTTTAGAATTACTTCCCTGGAGTTACAGAGAAGAACTGTGGTTATTATTAGTGCACATTGTTTCCCTTTGGATAATTATATAGGACTAACCAGGAAATGTACCTTGCCACAAAACTCATAATAATTTATTTTCAGAAGCACTAGAAACCAGCACCTAAATAAATGCCAGATTTTTCTCATAATTTGCTAGCATATAATATGAAGGAGTAGATCGCCGCTATGTGCTAACTGAAAACACTTGTTATAAAGACAGAATGTTTCCGTCTGTCAACAAGACGTAATAAAAATGACACTGTGTATCTCTGAGTCACATGATCGATCTGCTAATGTCTCCACGGAGTGAATTTATTTAGCGGCATGGGGTCAATGAACAAATCAAATAGAATTCAATTGGCATCGGTTGGTTAATCAAATGTTGAATTATGATTGACTAAAAACGTCCGGTGTAATGCACTGTGCACATGTCAAAGTTCAATCATATGAGAATATTAGCAGAGGTTAAAAATTGACCTCACCATAACAAATTGGAACTCTGGACCCATAGGGAGTCACTGTTCGGCCATGCGGAGGAATCGCAACTGCGGGGAAAAAGCGCGTAAGTTACTCCAGCACGTCGGTATAACTATGTTCCCCAGAGGTTCTGAATGCAACCGCATCCCAAACCAAAACAATGCGGTTGTATATCGGACAAAATGTTCAGATAGTTTTTGAGGATTGAGATATAAATGTGACATTCACGTATGACAAGTATTGCATTTGATTTTTTAATTCCTGCATGGTAATAGCAGTAGATGACAACGACTGAAGGTAGTCGCAGAATATATGTACAATGTGACGTAGCTATCGACCGTTGTGCTTCGCTCCTAACTTTATAAATATATATACAACACATTTCAACTCGTCTGGGACTTCCGTAACCAGCAATAAATACTTTCACGAAAGGAGGAAGGGAACACCAGACGTTTGAAATTGCTGAACCAAATCTTTACAGTTAGTTAGGTTTATAGGAGACATCATAACGATAAATGTGTTTCAAGCCTCTTTCAACCCATGTAGATACTCCGGAAGAAAACATTACTTCATAAACTTCAATAAAATCTGATGTGTTGCACTCGCATGACTTTCTCTACTCTTGTACTAACTATTCTTACAAACTCTTATTCCTCTATCTTCATGTTAGTCGAGATAAATATTTGCACCAATTATCTTACTGCTGCAAGCGGAATATGGGAATACAGTAGGCCTCAAGCAATAGTCAAATCTTTTAGAGCTTTGAAGTTCCTTTCTCTTTGCATAGCCAAGAAGTAAAACAGTAAATAACGATCTTCCATGTGATAAAAGTTTAATTATTGCAAAATGCACACGAATAACAAGGAATATCTCCGAAATGATTCATTCAAAAAAAAAAAATTGCACTTGGACATAACTTGTGTTTTAACAAGATCTGCATTTTTTGCATAGTAAGATTTGGTCTCTTACGGTTTACCAGTTATGCAAAAGTCAGCAAGAATAAACAGATCTATGTAGGCTATAGCCAGAAAATTCAGAACATATTTGCCTAAAAATTCCTTAAGCAATTGGTATTTTAATCTAACTTGTTAGAGCCATTTTTGAGAAAATCAAAATTTTCGAATAATTTTCCATGTAAAGCGTAGTTTATGTTGGGGAAATTTTCTTCAAAATCTTTGGGCCACATCCTTGAAAGATGTTAAACTTAAATACCAACTTTTGCTTTTAATTTACTTTTCATTTTTTAGTTATGACGTTCACAGACACACGCGTGCATACACACACGTATCACACAGAGGCACGCGTACATGGGCCCATTTTTTTTTTTAATTTAGGGTCCTTAAACACATATTTCCGGTGAACTGTTGACATAGAAATGTTGGGTCGAATTCAATACTTCCCCTACATACTATATGTAGTAAAGAAAGTAATAAAGATGATGCGATTTTTTTTATTCGTATATGCTTTGTTTGTTTACCGCTCCTGTGATATCTACAATATCTTGTTATTTCCATTAAACGATTGATTTAGAAATGTAAGTGTGTGTCACTTTCACCGGCAAAAGTAGACATAGTGTCTGGTTTGAACATGTTTCCTTGGTAATATTTTTGTCTAGCCTTAAATGTAAAATTACATTTACAAATGGTTTGCGTTCACACTGAAATGCAAGGCTATACATGCATCATTGTGAACTACCACAAAAGGAACGGTACTTCACTTACTATGAAATGGAGTGAATTTTAAGGCTCGTCGCACAGCTACAGTGCGAACTTACCATGTAATAGAACGGAACTTCATACAACTATGGTGATGGAATGAAGCTTATGGCTCGCCATTGTGAATTGACAACGAAAAGGAACGACATTTTATAGAGCTATGGTGATGGAATGGAGCTTACGGTTCGCACATAGAGATGCCAGCGTGGACAGAAGGCGAATTAGAGCAAAACTTACGAGTGTTGATGACAAGGAGGCTAAAGGCTCTCGCGAGAAGCGCCAGTGAGAGCTGGCCGCCGAAACGAGCGGGGCTTGTGGCTGTGATGACAGAATCAAGATGAAGGCTTGCATACAGTAATGCCAGCCAGTCTGAACTAAGTACGAACCGAGTGGAACTTAGGCAGGTTTGCACTTCTGGAATCTGCTTATTTTTTGGGAAGGGAGATATATCTCTTTGCTGATAGGCAGGATTGTGTTAAGATGCACAGGAGTGTTCCAGTACGCAGTGTCTCAGTCATTGGTTTTGAGGGTTGAGACAGTCAAGATAATTTAGCAAATGATAACTGTATTTGTTCGAGTTACCAAAACCTTGTAACTCCACAGTACAACGAGGACATTACGACTTTAGCTTCTTTCCGCGTGTTATAACCAAATGACTTAGGTAAATGAATGTGCTCGCTGGTACTAACAGGGTAAGATATCTCTACTTGCTACCTGCTGTCCTTTACAAGAACGAAGTTCTGCTTGTAATGGATAAAATATTGGATAAATCGAATGCAATTTGTGTATGTAAGAACAGAAAATGTTCTCTGTTGTGGGAAGTTATCTGGGCCTTCGAGCTACAACTCAACAATCTTGCCATTTGAGCTGTCTCGAAAAAAAAGGCGAAGCGTTAAGCATTCTTAATATCTAAGCAGCCTTTTATTTGCTGGTTTAGAGAGTTAAGTATATTATATTAACAATAACTTGACGTTCCAACAAAACTGTTCCGAATTTTGGGGATATTAAGATATGAGTTTAGAAAAATCATAATTTGCATTTCTTATTGCTAAGGACTAAACAGTTATGAATAGATAAAACAATTGAAAACTACATTTATGACGTTTCCCCCTTTCTTGTTTTATTTTTATATATTTTAGTTTAATTATCTTATATGCACATATATTCATTTTAAGTTTCTTTGAACTATTGCTGACATCTTCATTGCTGCACCTCTCCATTTATTATTGCCTACGAGAGACTGTATCATTGTCACTTTATAGATCAGATGCCGGTGCAAATCCAACCAGGGATACTCCACGCTTCGTGTAAGAAATACTCAATACTCAATAGACGGCGTGCTCATACTTCAAGTACTTGTCCAGATACATGACATGGCGTGAGTACACGCAGAAGCAGTGCAGGAAGAACGGCTCCACTCACATCATCCTCTGAAATCGCAGAAACATCAGGACCAGCAAAATTCCCTCCCCGATCATACGAGTACTTTGGAACTGGCATTAGAGCATCATGAGGAAAAGGCACACCTTGGCTGTTCACCAACCTAGGTGCTTTCACCAGAAATGGATAAGTACTCAAGAGGATTCAGAGCCACATATATGTTTATGAAAATCCAAGTTCCCTCGTCCAGACAGTTTGCACACGTTCAGTGTGAATATGTGCACTGACATAGTTGGTGATCATCTAATTAGTACGTACCTTTTTCATCTACGGCTAGTCTGATAGGTTTATCCTCAGCTTTTGATTAACATTCTGTGTGTATTCCTAATGATGTTTAAAAATGGGCGTCAATGTGGTCCTAGTATTATGCAGCTGCTCCGCGTTTTGATAGGAACGTGCAATAAAATCTGTACAATGCTTTTGCTGACAGTTGGATTCGAAGAGGTAGTCCAGTAACCCGACCACACCACTCTCCAGGTCTCACTCCCACAGATTTCTTTTTATGGGACATATCGGGAGTCCGGTGCTCGAAGTACTAGTTGACTCTGATGAAGAATATTGCTGCCTAGGATATTAGGCACCTGTGGCGAAACTCATGGTATCCCAGAAATATGTAAGCTGTATGTTTTTATCGTTTATTCATGTTTCACATCTTCGCTATACCAAAAGGTATTGTCTTCGTTTCCTTAAGCATAATTTATTTTCCCTCCAGAGGTGTGTGTGTGTAGTGTTTAACGCCCGCTTTTACTACTACGGCACCACAGGCGGTGACACTGATGATACATGGAATGAAGATGGAGCACCGGTGGAATGAGATGGCGGGGGAAACCGGAGAACCCGGAGAAAACCCGCCCTGACGCCGCTTCGTCCACCACGAATACCACATGCGGGTCCCTGGGATCGAACCCGGGCCGCCTAGGTGGTAGGCGAGCGCGCTAACCGCTCGGCCACGGCGCCGCCTCCCTCCAGAGGTGAGTAAACTCTTTTAAATAATAGGGGTAAACCACAAAGGATGTTTATATTATCATTTATTCAATCCTTAATACATTTGTTAAGCCCAAAAACAAATGATGTCTCTTTTCCTTAGTCGAACTGTTTCCATAGTTTACTCTTCCAGTAGACGATAATTCTTCTCATTAATTGAAACCATATATTTGGTTTAAATATATATTTTATATACTTTTAAGCGATACTCAATGCTGACAAATAAACAAGAACCTTACAATTACTTCCATCTGGTCTCATTGTATTTCATTAGATTACCAACCAGAACTGCAGAAATATGTTAAGCAGCAGAAATCAAATCCTGACCTTTATAAATAACGGAAAAAAATAAAATGTAACCAACAAGTCAACTCAAAAGTTTGTCGTTAATCTTCTGTTAATTTCAGCTCCTCAGACTAAGCACTGAGCTACGGAGCAACAAAAAACTTGTTTTAACTGTTTGCCAACATTTATCGTAAAACCAGTGGCATCAGAATTAGGGGCGCGCTCTCTATATTTAATTTCACTCCGTTGAAGGGAAATTTGAGCCCACACACTATTTCAAATTCATTTTTTATTATCTCTCCACACCCAATTGGTGTTTTGCAGTCAAATTCTGAAACAACCTGTATATAACATGGAGGCAAGCTATGAACTACGCGGGTAAGTAAGAACAGGTCAGCCTATCTGTCTGTTATTGAAAGGACCACTTGTTTGTACATGCAGACTAACTATAAACCTCACCAATTGGGGAGAATAGGAAAGCCCATTTCCTCATATAAGGAACTCCTTGTTTATACGAGGGTAATTCCGAAAGTAAGGTCCGAAACGCCGCAGCTCGTCGAATTTCGTGCGAACATTGACACGTGCATGCTCACCGAATCCCCGCATTCTTGTCGCGTAAAACGACGCCATTTGCATTTATATCGTTGAAGTGTGCTGTTCAGAGTCTTAGTTCAAAATGTTTAAGGACACTTGGTGGTGTCAGAATAGCAATTTTCATGCAGAATCTCAATGCAATATACGAGTAGTATATAATAACGTATGTTAGTGTTTCTTGAAAACTGTACAATTTATCATAATGAAACTTTTACCGCTTATAAAACAGCTTCTTTTCATTCAGAAACTGTAATAAAATTATAAGTTTAATAATTTTTACTCTATTGATATACCAATAAACAAAAAGTTTCAAGATTTTTTCACGCATTTTCTTCTATAGGTGCACATTTCTTCTAAACAGTTAAAGTGACATTTGAAATTTGTAGTCAGTTTACAAACATATTATTCAACATAACTGTGAACGATTAAGATACTTTAATCAATAATAGCAATTTAAAAAGTTAATTATGAACTCCTTTGTTTTTATTTTGTTATGTTTGAAAACATCTTTTCAGGAATTTCGTGAAAGCGTGGCGTAAAAAATCTTTCACCAGCTGTTTAGAGCAGTATATTCTGCATATGCACAAAAAATTAAAGCTCTATCTACTGTAGTTTTTTAGTGTAACTAAAGTTTAAAAAAGCAAGTTACGGTACATGGCAAAAGAAGATAATGTTGTGCAATATAAAAGGGGCGTGACAGCCTTGCCGCTGTATTTAGAACTCCATTTAAATCGCCATTTAAATGCATTTACTTGACGCAAACACGCAAAACTCTTATATGGGCATGTTTTGCCCCCTATGTAGATTCACATTAGGCCAAAAAAAAAAAACAAAAAAAATCAATTTTTTATTCAAAAATCACTACCACGTGTCCTTAAAATAAGCGATGGGCCCACCATCTGTGAAATAGGTTCATGTATCGGTTTTTCACAGAAAGGGACGTTTCAGCATCGGACGTTCATCGACAGGTCAGTGAAATGCATGGTCCCAACGCAATGAGTGACAGCAAAGTGCGTAAATGGGTCACAGCTTTCAAGGCCGGACGGGACAATGTCCATAATGAACTGTGATCAGGCCGGCCATCAACGATCACGGAAGATTTGGTCAATACTGTGGATGAAAAGATCCGAGAAGATCGGCAATTGACAATTTCCACTGGTTATCCAATAACAGGCGGGTACGGCCGCGCCGTAGCCGAGTGGTTAGACCATTCGCTTCTCACCAAAGCGGCCAGGGTTCGATCCCAGGCAACCGCATGTGGGATTCGTGGTAGACGAAGCGGCGCTGAGGCGGGTTTCCTCCGGGTTCTCCGGTTTCCCCCGCCATCTCATTCCACCGGTGGTCCATCTTGATTCCATGTATCATCAGTGTCACCGCCTGCGGTGCCGTAGTAGTAAAAGTGGGCGTTAAACACTACAAAAACAAACTCGCAGGCGGCAGACTTCTATGACGTCGGTATACAAAAGGTTGTAGAACATTATGAAAAATGTTTAAACGAATATGGCAACTGCGTAGAAAAATAGAAAAATATGTAAGAAAATAAATAAAGCAACCGTTTTGTAACTGCATATGGTTGTTTGTTGTGCGTCTGACAACAGTATTAAAAATAATCCAGAAATATAATTTATAGGTTGATGTCAATTTGTCAGGCATCCTGGTCAAGTCCAGTAGTGCTAATTTTGTACCTATAATTTATACGTAAAGCCTTATTTTAATGTGGTTCTGTACAATTGTATATATGTACTTTACTGTGTAGTTACATAAATTGACAAACTGAAATGGTGCTGATAGATATCACTGCTTCTTCTTTCTCTTTCTTTTCGTTGCTGCTGCATAATGCAATTATTCGGTCTATAAGAACTGGTAGGTTTGAATACAAATAGAGATAAAAGTGCTCACAGTAATTTAATTGAACACTTCAGGTTTACTGTTGTGGTCACTATCTCCTTCCTCTGCTTTATTACCTGCTGACCGATGGGTAAAAAAGAAACATCTTTGAAACAGCACGCTAACTTAGATTTCATACAGAATAACTCAATTTTAAAGAAAGCTGAACTCCAGAATAGAAAACACTAAAATAGGTATATATTATAATTAGTTTAAACCGTGGCATTTCTATGATGCGCATGTTTGAACACCCGTACACACAGATCTTCGCTTGGACACTTGGCACGTCTAACGGAAATTTCCTTGGCATGGATAACACGGTGTTTACCGGAGGAGTGGATTTTTATAGCACCTTAATTCAAGCTCAAATGCAAATTATAGGCACATTAACCACATAAACGATGTTGAACATTGTGTTCTTTTGCCACAGCACATATGCTATACCTTTTAAGAAAACTTGATTCGAGGTTCATAAAAAGCGTCCTTGGTGTTCCGTGGTCAAGGGGTAACATGCTATCCTCTGATTCCCGATGTCACTAGATCAAACTCGGCGGAGGGCGATGGATTTTTTTCGGGCGTAAAAATCCTTAGAATGGCTTCCTTCGGAAGGGAAGCAGTTAAAGACGTCCATTAAGAAACACTCAATTTCAATCCTCCGTAAAAAGAAGATTAAATGCGGTTCCAGAGAGCGATCGTTAGGATTAAACAACATTAAACTGCAGAAATTACATCTAGTCACAGTATCATGTGGTTACAATTCCTAAACTACAGTCATCTTATAGAATTTTAAGTTCATAAGTTTAGTGATGTTCCAAACCAAAGTCTGAAAAATTCCTGATTCCTCTGCAAGCCTTCTTAGAGATTTCTTTTGACTTTCTTCTAACCTTTCTCTGATGCCATCTAGTTTTTCCTATGTAGGAACACGACTATTTACTTTCGGTTTCTCATCAAAAATAGATCCCGTTTAACTAGATCTATTGACAACATTAGAAACCATCTCTCGTGAGGCGCACAAACTGCAGGTAATCTGTCCGTAACTGGCCGTCTTAGTTCTCTGCGGCAGTTTGTTGTCACTCAGGATTATACATGAAGATTTTCTGAGCTAAAGCATATGGTATTTATGTCATCATATGTAACAGCTCGGACACCGAAACACCTGGTCTCACAATCTATCAACCATTTCAAAAAGAACTGTATAGCCTGTATACGGTAAGAAGGGGAAGCAAAGAGGGAACTTAACCCTGCTGTTCTGTTCAATAATACTTGACAAATGTACTGTTCGGGTCAATATGACCCGATGTGTCAAAATGCTGTAGAACATTTGAAATACATGCACTTTTGTACAGCTGGTAACAACTGATATTGATTTTCTCTTGCCATGCTTTGTAGATGATGATGACGATGATAATTGTACACAACACTTTATTAGAGACCATTGAACAATATCCCTGATAAAACAGTACCTAATACATATTTGAAACAACAGGCAGTTTTCAGTGCAAACATTCACTTTGAAAGCAATACAGCTCTTTTTATCTTCTTTTAGCTGTTTTTCTTCTTAGTTACGACAGTTTGGGCACAAATATGTTGTATGTGTTTTACAAATATGTTTATTACATTTTCTACACAACATGTTTGTTTTATCATTGTTTGATGGACAGAACTTGCAACGAGCTCGTTTCACAGTTTTTGTTGTTGCTGATTTTGATACCCTAACGATGTCTTCTGGATTTTGGATGCGTTTGACCAGTCTCAAAGAATCTTCTGTTCTTGGGAAAGTTGTTCTTTATTGAATGTGCTGTCTTACCAGTGAGTTTCCAAGCTCTTCCAAAAATATTCTTCTTCTGGTCAATTTCCTTGTATTCCAATTGGGGTCAATTGAAGTCCACAGTATGTATACACTATAAGCAGAAACATCAAGCATATTGTAAAAGACTATCATGGGCCACCTATTGGTTTTGCGTTTGCATGTATATGTAGCTGTTAGCTGATCAAGTGTGTCTAACGCCCCTTTTGTTGGATTATAGTCCAAAATCATTTTTGGTTTCTTATCAGCTTTGTGACTGATTTGCTTATTGTGGTGGAGAGTGCTCATAAGTACATTTTTATTTCTCACGGGAACATAATTGACCACAGGAGTGAAGTAAAATGAAGAGCTGTGTACCTCCTTGTTGGTCATGTTTTGTGGAAGCTCAGGCTTATTCTTCCATATAGTTCCCAACATTGTCAATTTCCGTTTCAAAAGCAGTTGCCCCAAACTGTATGATGTAAAAAAATTTTCACGTGTGATATTCTGCCCTCGAATCTCAGCAGTGAGATCAGCTACCACTCTCATGCCCTGATTTTTTTTCTGGTGCAGCTCCGCTCTCCTTTCCGGAATAAATTTGGGCTTTCAATATCTATGAAGATCTGATGTCACACAGGGTCCAAATTTTGATTCCATATTTTGCCGGTTTACTTGGGATATACTGCTTGAATGGACAGTGGCCTCTAAATGCTACTAACTGCTCATATACAGTCACATTTTCTCGTGGATTATACAATTTTGGAAGCACTTCTACCCATTTTTACCAAATACCTACTACGAATTGCTGCAAGTTTATCAGTACGTCGTCTTTCTTCTCTTGTACATTTCTTATCAATCACAAGACATGTGATATCTTACAGAATGTTTCATGAGACCTAGTTGCTTGAAATATCTTTTACCCAGTGTCCTTATCCTACAAGCTTTTTGTAGATTCCCCATGAGATCTATATACACCCGCAAGTAATAAGTCCTAAGTATGCTTGAAAAACAGAATAATCAATACTTGTCCAGTGTTGACCATAAGCCCTCTGTCCCTCGATGTCCTCGATGTTTGTCATCCCAATTATTTCATTTTGAAGTGCTGAAAAAAGTCCTGCTTCAAATGAACTTTTTATATCACTTATTCTAGTGATTGCATATCTTGTAATTCCAGGTGTACTCTTGATTATGTTCTAAGCTGAGAGACGGCCAAGTTGTGCTGGTGGATTCAAATGTCATTCTATATTCCCATTTTTAGAAAGAAAATTCTTTATATTTGTTTGTAAAGTCTGTGAACTCTCGTAGCTGTAATCAGAACACTCACTTTCGTATTCAGTGCTGACACGATTTTTGAACTCCGAAACTGTTATTCATGTACTGAGGTATTTGCTAATTCCTCCAATCCAGCATCAGGTACCTAATGGTCTAACTGCCATGGTGTCACAATTCAAACTGGGCAAAAACAACATAGCATACAATTGTCGAGAACTTCTATTTCTTTCCCAGAAAAAGCAACAATCAAGCCCATTGTTGTAACCCCTTATTATTGATAGAATGGGATATGTTGTTGTTCTCATACATTGTTACATGTTCAGCACTTCAATACCAATGTAAGTATTGACATATGGGCAGTCATATTTATGTCGGGTCATAATGACCCGAACGCTATATACGTAACTCTTACATTTCACGAAAAAAGTGTTTGGAGTATATTAAAATGCTTTTAAACACACGTTGTTCTTGCATTTCCAGACAAAGTCACCAAGTTTTGTAAATATATATTGGAAATTAGTAAGTTAGAAATTAAATTTAGGTTAATTTCGGGTCATATTGACCCGAACAGAACAGCAGGGATAATCGACTAGAAACAGCGCTGTGCAGGGCAAGCAATTCCACGTAATACAGACACGTGTCGAAACGATGCCTCTGTATCTTAAACTCCACGTCAAATAGTCAAATGTTAAGCTATTCAACACTTGGTAAACTGGAATGAGAATGTCACAAACATCACCTTCCATGGCGTACGTGTCACCCAAATGAAAGCAATTATTTGGCCTAATTGACGGGTTTGTCAGTTTTAAATGGAAAGCAAGGAAACCTCTGAGGTACATATAGAAAACAAAACAAGAAAGAAGGAACTAGCACATGAAAGGGTTTAGGGTGCGGGAGATCTTCATTTTTATGCCGTCGCAAAGTTTTAAATGCATTCCGCGACTTTCCTTTGCAAAAGAAGGAGAATAAAAAATATGGCACGCAGTCAAAATTATAATACCATTGAGTTTCTCGTTAGAAATATCGCATAAATAAATTATCCTTCTCCTACCCTACCTACTTCCTCTTTACTTTCAGCTTCTTTTGACAAATTACGGAAGTTGGGAAATGGAGAAATGTAATTTTTACAAATTATCTTTCCGTCAAAGAAATGGCACAAACGCTCTACCCCGTTCCTTCCTTCAGACAGAATTAAATTTGGTCCAATGACGGAGTGAGAGAGAGATAGAGTGGGGAGTCTTGCTAAGAATTTCAGTGAGCCATGCAGTAAAGAGGCGAAAGGGAAAAAACTGAGAGTCTTCTTTTTTTCATTTTTTGGAAAAGTTCACCGGAATACCTTTTTTAAAACTTATTTTAGGATTTTCCCCTAACGGTATTTTATTTTATTTTTTTTTTTTTTTTCATCCGCTTGTTCCGAATTTCCGCACACCCATTTTAAATTAAGACTTTTCCAAGGGATTTTATTTTTACTCTCTAGATGCAATTATCTCCTTTTGGTGACTTTTATTCACTTTAAGGTGAAGCAATGCTTCCTTTCAGCCCATATCCGAACACAGCACTTTATCTATCATGTTATACAATTAACTGCTTTAAAACCTTAAGAGAGGTATTTGTATTCACTTGAGCGTATTGAAAGGAAGTATCTATCACAACATTTTGGTAAAACTCTATACTTTCTGTATCTTCCTCTCCAGGTTTCAAAGCCCTTAACCCCCTACATTTCCACTTTCCAATATCCTTCATTTAAAACCATTGTAGTTATTTTCTATAGACATTCGCCGTGAAAGTTAAAGAAAGCAATTTGTATCAACTGTTTAACCTAAACTATAATTAACACGCGCTGTATTGATTCAAGGGCTGGATATTACGTTTATATAAGACTAACGTTTGCAATATTTTAGAGTGTTATTATTGTTATTATTATTATCATCATCATCATTATTATTGTTGTTGTTATACATTATCTCATTTTACTGATCACTGTGTATTATAACTAAAATTATATACACTGTTTTATATTTAACTATATTTATTTTAATGGATTGTTGTATCACATCTATTTAGCATTTTCATTGCTACGTGCGTATATACACATATTTGTATTTTAAATAGTTTTAAGTATAAGATTTAATATCAAAAGGTCTATAATTAGAGATGGATAAAGAAAACACGCACGTACTTTTATATAGTTGACATTTTAGCTTTTGGAATGTTAATAAGAATTTTCTTTTCCAAGTGGTGCAACGTAATGTTTAAATAGCTACGATGATTATAAGCTTCTGATCTACTATTGCAAAATAACGAAAAGGAAACCTGTATTTTTCAAATAATACGAACCAGTTTTCTAACTTTATTTAGGGAATACGTATAAACATGATATGGAATAGGGCTGGGGAATCTGGTGGTTTTTAATTGTCATATTTGCATAGAGTAGGGGAGGAAAATATAGTGCTGTCACCGTTACTTCTGAATAAAATGATGCCATTTTACTACCAATGAATTCTTGGACAGCACAACATTGTACTTTTATTCTGGAAGCATATTTTAAAAAGTGGAGATTTTTTTATCACAAGTCAACGTCTATCTCGAAGCGAGTTTGATGTTCTACGTCACAGTGTGGATCCTAGTCTCAACAAAATAAAGCTATAGATTAAAAACATGCGTAGAACGGCCCCTGCATAGAACAAATCTCCTAGATCCATTCGGACAGCATGAACACCAGAGAATATTGAAATGTAAGGACAGTTGCTATCAGAAGTCCACAAAGGTCTGGAAGGAGACGGGCCATAGTACAAAGCTTGCATGGTTTTTGTAGAATTGTTCACCAGCATTTAAGCTTTTATTCTTACGAAATGTTTACCAATTAAAGAGCAGGATTTTGCGTATAGCAGAAATTTCACGAAACTGTTTCTCCATCCTCTTATGGAAGGGAACGTCAATGTTTTTTTCCTTATGAGCGACAAAGCACACAGAAAGCCATAAAACGCAAATTTGCAGATATTGCAGTCCCGAAGCCCCCAATTTGGTTCGTGAAGTACCTCTTAACTGCGAATGTGCTAGTTTGTGGTGTGTGGTGTGCGACAGCTTGCTTTTCAGTGATTGGGCCATACATTTTTGACAATGAAAATTGTAAAGCTTTACGTGTTACATCGGAATGTTGTGTGGAAATGACACGTAGTGTCGTGATACCTGAATTGCAAAAAGAGTAATTAAAACTTAACCAATATGGTTCCAGCATGATGGAGCCAAAGTTCTGTAAGCGAGAACAGCAGTGAGTATGTTGGGTACAGTACATGTGTTACAAAATGGCAACATGCAATGGCCAGTATGTTTGCCCACTTTATAGCTTGTGCCTTTTTCTTGTGGATTTGCTTAAAAGTAAAGTTGATGCCACTAGACCTAGAAAACTTCAGTGACCTAAAGCAAAGAAATTCAGAAGAGACACCTGCAATCCAACCTGACCTAATTCAGAGAATAATGAGAAATCTCAGAGTCAGACTGAATGAGTGTGAACGCTGAGGAAGGCATCTCAGTGAAAGAAAAAAACTTCAAAATTGAAATGGCATGAAATATGGTGTCTAATGCCATAAAGAACATTTTATGCCATCAAATTTTAACTCAATTATTTCATTTTAAAAATTGTCAGATTCTTGTACCTCACTTGTATTTACTATGTTTGAAAGAAACAAAACACTTTAAACTTTAGAAAGAACCTGGCATGCAATAAAACCCATGGACAGTGGTTCTCTACCTGAGCTTGGAAGAAAATAATTAAATAAAGGATAATGGTCTTATTATGTTACATTCAGATACAGATTTTGTTTAAATACCTCTGAAGAAGCTAAAAATTTCACGTCATAAGTGTTGACCCAGGATCCCCCCAACAACGACCTTTTAAGCGATACTTGATCGACTATCTGTTGTGAACAGTTTCCAGTTAATTTAGTTGAGCAAATTTAATTACAGATTTGCCTCACTGTTCAAGTTACTGCGCATCAAAAACGCATTAAATTGCCCTACGCTAAGTATTACATATTGTACACGATAGAGTTTTATCATTTATTGATTTATGCAGTTATTACCTTGTGAGATTAATGGCCCTTGTAACACTTCGGGTGCACCTACAGAGAGGATCAGTAGAGTTATAAGTAAGTCTTAATTGAGACCACGGGTCACAGAAAACAGCTCCTTTTCATTTGTCTCATACAGATACCGAGAAACCTGAGTGGAAAATTGTTATCCAGGTAGCCCATGCCTGCGAACTAGTCCTTCCGAATTAGGAGACCAATACGCATTCACCTGTGCACTGTGCAACATTTTCGTATAATTTCTATAATACCTGGCTATTAAATACAGATACTTAGTACAGACAGGGTGGAGAAAGCACAGCATGTGTGGATGTAAAGAAATGGACACACATCTGTATATAATCCGAGGGGTCTGCACTTAAGGCCATGTAGCTTAGAGCAGGGACGAAATGTGTGTTCAAAAATAATTATTTTCGGCGCTTTATCGATTCAATGATAGTATTTCTGCTTATTTCCGATAAGTCGTACCTTTGGGATCAATCGACAAGGAATGTATCGTATGAAAGGCCATGCCGTGGCCTAGCGGTTAGACCGCTTGACTCTCACCAAAGCGACCCGGGTTCGATCCCACGTGTCGGCATGCAGGATGTGTGGTGGGCACACCGGCGCAGGGGCGGGTTTTCTCCGGTTTCCCCCGCCATCATTCCACCAATTGCTCCATCATCACCTTCCCTATCATCTTTCGTCATCATTTCATATCATCCGCTTCCTCGCTCTCACACCAGGCTTCAGGCTGTTCACCCATCCCGGTTGCTCTGCATAATCAACTCCGGTTACGAAGACCGCATATACTGCCGGGAGAGCTCGGAACGTTGACCATGTCCCACTCTCCACCACTGGATCCCACTCATGACGCCTGTAGTGGGTAGAGGTGGGGAACCCAGCGACCGGGCGGTAGGCCAAGGCTACACTCAAAGAGCTGTAGTGCCCCAGGAGCGATATATCGTAAGGTGCTCAGTGTATTTTCGTACATCACTACATACAAGTGCGCTTTTCATATAGTTTATGCTCACAACATACTTTAAATTTCTGTTGATAGATGGAGATTCACCAAAAGGATGTAGTTGATACCTCGATAAGTCAATCCTCCCAACAGGCCGCATTGCGGGACTATATATCGTGTGACGAGAATTTTACCGAGCGAGATAGCTCCACGCTGAGCGAGGCTTACATTCGGAAGCTCCAGGGTTGCAATCCCATCGGGTGGTCCACCTTGAACTTGGGTGATTTCCCAGGTCGGTAGCTAAATGCTAGGTTGGTTTCTCTTCTACCAGGAATTTCCTGTACCCACCATTTCCACAATTCATATGAATTTGAGATGTCCTTGTGGTTTACTGGGAAAAAATGCGAGTCGATTGGAGAATTTAATGTGCCGGCTGGTTGCCATAGCTCAGTGGTTAGAGCAATTGGATGGAGACCAGAAGATACGTGGTTCAAATCCCATCTATGACATTGTCTTTTTCTGTCCGATTCCAACCGATCTAAACTGAGCAAAGTCTATCATGGTCTATTAAATTAATAATAGAAGTACTGACACTGTGATCTATGGGAACAGTAGTCTCAACCCCTACTAGTGACGCACCGTCCTTAACCTACTTCTTAGTCGAGAAGACACAACATACAAGGTATGGCAAATACCTTGATGTCTAAAAGCTTACTTTGTACACTTAGTCGAGTACAATGAACTATGCTGATCCTTCTGGTTTCCTATAGTGTTTTTCTTTATTTAATGCTAGCAGCATCCCCTTATCACCCACGTTCCACACCAGCCCTAGGGACACCAACCTATTATTGCTTTGAGTTCAAAATACTTATTCCACTTTTAAATTATGCTGCTCATATATAGCGTGCACAAACAAGACTATCTTCTACGTATGCATCCCGATTTTTGCATTCGGCTTATCTTAAATTATACTTTACCAATAAAATTACATTGTCGCATTTTTAACACCGCAAAGCAGTGTTTCTACTTCTATATGTCAACCACTAACATTTGTGATACTTATTCCTGAGTATTTTACACAGTGTATGATGGTAAATAAAGACAGGCGACTTGGGTTTCTCTTACATATGTTCCCCAGCAGAAGGCATTGATATCCCGGAGAGATTTGAGAGATGAAGAAGAGATTATAAGACTGATATGATGTTTATTGACAATCTACGGTCTGGAAAACACCAAAGACTGCTGATCTAACAGATATCTTCAACTTCTGATTATCTATTAATTAAAAAACCCTCTCTAGCTATAATCTGGTGGAGGTGTAAAAGTTCTTAATATTCCTTCTTTTGGAGGGGAAGTAAACCCGGTAGTCCCATGTCTTAGATTTTTGGCATGTAAAACAAAGTGTGATAAACAGGCCTCTGAGCAAATATTGTGGTCTTTTGCGTTCAGTATAGAGTCGTACATTAAGAGCCACAGCAGTTAAAGAACGTCCACGAGTAAAATCTCAATTTACTTCACTGTCGCTATAGAAAGAGAACCTACACGTCGGATTGTCAAATATTTCGAAACCAAAATGACATCTCATGCAGGTAAGTTTAAATTCCTCATAGCAGTCGCAATCTATAATTAATAAAATTTAAATAAAGCATACTTAACAGTGAATCAGCAGTGTGTACTGACAGTTTACACACAACACAAATACGAGTAATTGGCAAACTATCGATTTTCCTCGATTACTGTTTATAAATCTAAACACCTCTGTAAACGATTAATGCCTCTTAGACCAAACTTTTATTCATAATTTAATGAAGTGCGTCTGAAACTCCGAAAACTTAATCATGCTTTGGCCTGGAAGTAATCGATAAATTATCGATAAGCCATATTATTTCCGGTAATGGACTCAATAAGCTGTGCTACTATGCGTAATGCAAATGGAGTTTTATACAAATAAATGAACTGAGCTAAATAAAAATATTTTCAAATCCACCATGAAGCAAAGGTTATTGCTCCTGTCAGAACTTTTGGGACTCAAGAGTTGTTTATCTGAGGCATCGGTTTTTACCTTAGATAACGCAAAACTCCACTATTTTATTAAAACAGTGTATGCAAAATTGAAATACTCTTCATAAATTCACCCGTTAACAAATTAAATAAACTTTTTTTCTACAATATAGCCAACAAAATGCTCAAAATAAGCTCTATAAGCCTTCCATGTATTATAGTTTTATTCACAGAGTAGCTGTTAGTCAATGTCATTAAATGCGCTTTAAAATTCAGACATTGTGCGCCAATTTGTCTAAGCAATAATTGATTATAATAACTGGATATGATTCTCTTTATTTACGTATCTAAAATGGAAACAATATAGTTCGAATTAAACGATAAGTTACCAGATATACTGAAAATTGAAATACGATAAAATTATGTAGAAAGTAATATGCATTTACACAATCCGTTAATTTAAGTTCTAAAGGACTTGAAAAATGTCACGAAAGTGCGCTTACAAAGAGAAGGCACTGTCGATATATGTATTTGAAGGACTTTGAGGTTGTGAAGAGAAAGAAGCGGCATCCAATCCTTAGTATCCCCGTAATTAGGTATTTAAAGAAGCTCGAGAGGAAATAGCAGTATCCACTCCATGATGCTGGTTTGATATACCTCGCTGTGAGATATTTACTGAGCTGAAGAGGAAAGGGTGATGTCCAATCCAATATATTGGTTTAGTGTTGCTCTCTAGGAGATATTTAGCAAAGCAGGAGATGTCTTTGCGACCGACGAAAGATTTCCATAAGTAGGTAATATTTGTAAGAAACGCCTGTATATAACCAAAGCAACTGAGAGTGATGGTAAGCTGTATACTGCGGTTTTATTTAAAGACAATCCCTTACATTCCCCTTTTAATAACTACTAATGCGCCAATGCGCTATTAATGGTTAACATTTTATACTATTTTCTCATCAATGGCATGCTAGCCAGAATCTAGGTCAAGATCTACCACACGACCTCCGCAAGCTCTTCCTCCAAGTACATTCTTATTATGGACAGAGGACAGATTTGAAATATATGGAGTCAGTGTACCGAACCTCCCGGTTCACTTGTTCGTTGTTTTCCAGATTGTTTGCCACTATTTCATTATATTTTAGCTGCTCATTTATTTCTCAGGACCTCATGAGGGCCATATCTTCCACCATGAAAATAACTGCATTGCGATATTGGAAATCGATTGTAGATCGTTTGGAACAAACGTTTATCACCAGGACAGGGATCATGTTCAATATAAAGCATTCGTGAAATGCTTAAATGCTAAATGAAGCGTGTTGTAAGAATTCCCAAATAATATATATTTATGTGTATTACTCATATAAAGTGTATAAAGTTTACAAATAAAGTTGAAAAAAACGTATAGATTAGATTAAAGCGTTAATTATATAAAGAAGCACCAAAAGATAAATTCTAGTCAGGATGTGCTCAATGTTAAGTAATGTAATAAAATAAAAGTGTTGATCATCTCTAAAGTTCCTTGGCAGAATTTTCTCACCATTGGTTAATGCAATAATGTGAGAATCCTGATCCTCTTCAGAAGAGGCAGAAGCAGATCCTAGACAGAATTCACTCAATATTCTGAGATATTGAAGTGTTGTTAGTGACTAGAACCTGCATCGGCAGACGCTAGAAAGAATTCACTCGAAGGTGTGCAATATTGGAGTGCTGATCGTCCCTAAAAGCTGAACAAGTATATGTTGGGAAGGTTTTCCTCCAAATTTTTAGTGTTTTAATAATTGATTAATTGTCACAGGAAAATCATAGCAATAATTTATTCACTATTTTCTTGTGAGATATTGAAGTGCTGATCGTTCTCCTGAACCAGCATAGGTAGATCCCACGAAGAATTTGCTCAGCATTGTCGCCTCAGGAATTGGCGCCGGCGTATCCTAAGAGGAATGTGCTAACAGCTGCGTGTTACAATGAAATCAAACTGCCTACCATCTCCAGAAGCGACACAGACAAATTCTAGAAAGAACTTGTTCAGCTTTGTGTGGTATGAAGCAGTTGATCGTCTCCAGAAGCAATTCAGGCAGATCCTACACAGGACAGGTTCCATTTTGTGTGATATGAAAGAGTTGATCGTCCCTATAAACGCAACACAAAGATAGTAGGCAAAAATTTTTAAGTATTGTATGGTATGAAAGGGTTGACCGTCTTCAGAAGTCGACAGGGAGGTTTTAGGCAGAATGTGCTCAAAGTTGCATGACATAATATAATCAAACTAGTGATCGCCCCCAGAGGTGGCGTAGGCCAATCCTAGGGCAGAATTTGTTGATTGTTATTTGTTATGATAGTGGTGATCGTCTTTAGAAGCGGCACAGGCACATCCTAGGCAGCTGCAACTGTTTTGCCTGTTTTACAGAGTGACTGTACTGATGCAGGCTGGGTAATTGAGCGGCTGGATGGTAGGAGACATACATACATGAGACAGGGAGAGAGGGGGGAAAGAGAGAGAGAGGTGATTCATGATAGCCATTAATTCCATTTCGCGCCGCCAATTTAATAGTAATGAAGCGGTGCTGAATTCCCGGCCAATTGAGCTAACTGTTATTATATGCGCGCGCGCGTGTGTGCGTGCGTGAGTGTGTATGTGTGTGCGTGTGTGTGTGTGTGTGTGTGTGTGTGTGTGTGTGTGTGTGTGTGTGTGTGTGCAGAGGGAGGCTGAGTGAGGCCTGAGTGTATGTGATCTAATCACCAGTAATGTAAGCCCATACACTGTTCACGATAGATTTAAACCGCGAATTCCCCCTTGCATCATGCGCGGCGGCAACCCTCCGTACATCATCACGTTAAACTGGATGGAAACTCAGAGAGAGAGCGAGCGAGCACACAAATCCTGAGCGCTGACAGCACCCCAAACAAATCACACTGTGAGGGCAGATGTGTTCTACCTTGCTCTATGTCTACTATTATACTGCAAATTCGGAGTACAATATTAAATGTACAAAGTAACAAACTACACGTGAACACACGTAAAAGCAAACTCACGGACACTATAATCCACTATTATTTGTTGTTATGATTATCATTATTATTGTTATTATTATCACCATCATGGTCGTCGTTGTTAATGTAATCCACGGAAACAGCAGGATATTCATTCCAAGAGTAGTGCTAATAAAATAAACCTTCTAGATTAAACCATTGTGAAACAATTTAGCATATTAGTCATTTAATTTTCTGCGCGATTTTAATTATAAAGAAACTAAAGCATCATTTTCAACGTGTTTTAAAAGAATAAATACAACTTTCTTAATTTTCTTCCAAAAGAGATTGTTAACACAAAATATAAAATTAGTTTCCACAGGGATTTTTGTTTACAATATTGAATGATGATTTATTATTCGCTTGGTGGTTTTAGTTTACAGCAATTTAATAAATAACGTTAATAAATAACAACATAATGGCACAGACTTATCACCATTATCGTACATTTTAAATTTATTATTATATACATCAAATTCTGCTGTTCGCTTTATGACATTTCAAGTGGAGGAAAAAATAAAATGTTTAATTGGGTGAAGTAAGATATTTGAGCCGTTTTCGTGGCGCTGCGGTAACGTCGATATCCGCGGCGTGAAAGGGACAGGAATTTTCCCCTGCTTGGGAGTCATTCCCATACGGGGTGCACTCAGTCTCGTGGGGTATTCGTGGACCAACTAAAGAGCCACTCGATGACATTGCAAACTACGCTTAAACGGCATGCTGACCATGAGAAAACCCTTATTTCTGCACTCTATCCATGGCGTTCCCTGTGGATGAGGTACAAGTCGAAGTTGTCAAGTGGCAAACCCTGAACCCCTTTATATTGCGCGAGGAGCTTAATATATTTGAAATAAGACACAATACGCTATGCTGTTTTATCACCGCCATCATTAACATCATAAGGATCATCATCATCATCATCATCATCATCATCATCATCATCATCATCATCATCATCATCATCCTTGCCGTGGGCCATAGAAACCTCTAGCAAACTTTACGGTACTGCCAATAGAGGCCGCAGTGAGGACTGGTTAGCGCAACCCCCGCCAGATGTCACCCGAAAGAAGACATTAATTGGTTATAACAGATCCAACACTTTTTCTTAGGGTATGAATGTCTTAATGGTTTGAATAAGCATCATACGAGACCAACGGTTTTATTTCCCTTCGGAAGGAAGCCATGCAAAAGATTGTCTTCGCCCGGGTTTAAACCCATGACTTCAGGAATTAGAAGCTAATATGATAACTATGGAAGAGGAACCAAGACTACACCCGTTCTGTAAACAGATTGTATTTTTAATTAAATAATTTAAAGCATGTCATTTTTTCAACTAATAGAGCATAATACATTTTAGAATCATGGTGTTATTATCTTATGCATTTAAGCAAAATCGGAGACTGTAGTTAATATACAGCTTTTCAGAGGTCACTCCGTTGACTGCTTTTATCAACTTAATGGTTTAATTTTAAACTGCACTCTATTACCGCCGCGCTTATTTGGTTCATGTGCATCATGGCTTTATTTTCGTAGCTGGCCGGTTATCACATGGTGCTCTAATTGTTACAGATAATTCTACTCCATCCAATTCTTAGCCAGTCACTATCTACATTTACAGTTGACAATTATTTATCAGAACCACACAAATTAAGGTTGCACCATTTATCATTTTTTTCTGCTTGCATTTCATAACGGCAGTCCACGAGAACAGAACAAGACATGGCAACAACGCCACTTTTACGCAAAAGAGAGGCCTAGGCCTAGAGAAGGATCGATGAAGTTGCGGATGTTGATGTAACGAGCGCGGCTGTAATACTGCTTAAGTTGGCTCACTCTGTTTTTACTGAAGCTCTATATACGTTACATGTTTCATGGCCATAGTGCGAGCAGTTTCGTGTGGAAGAAACAGTAGTACATAGTTGTCATTTTCTCCCATTCTAAGTTTTGCTATTAAATTGCTATTTCCAATTAATTTTAACCACAAATACTTATATTTGTCACAAAAGGTGTTATGGTACAGATACATATATTTTGATATCTACTTCCGCACAATCTCAGTGTGTTAATTGTTTTTTCTTCTCGTCTAACAGTTTTCCCAAAAACCAATCACATAGTTTGCTACCTGAAGTTTTTTGCATGGTCGTAACTGCGCCGCTGATGAGCAATACCTGTCAGGATGGACTATAGGCTTTGATTCCACGTGTTGACACCTCAATGCGTGACCTACTAGCCTACTTAGTGTGGCGTAACTGGCCTTGCAGAATGCATTCGATCAGTTCTGTTACAACATTTGTTAACGTGAGGCTTGCCCACTCTGCGCTAAGCATTTTGCTCCACCCTATGGGGAAAGTAAACACATAGGCTTGTGCGTACCACGTACCACGTTAACCAACCTCAACACATATACTATTCTTAATAAGTAAAATTATAAGTCCGCAAAGGAAGCGATTATGGATGTAACATGCTCGTCACAGTGCCCTCAATTAGCAACAAAAATATTCATACTTACACTCCTAACAGTCTGTACACGCTCAACGCAGCATGTATTGCCAAAACGTGCTGTGAATATTAGTGAATATTATCATTACGTGACCCATAATTTTTTTTTTCAAATATTCGTAATGTTCATTGGAAAATTAAGAATTGCCATAATACGGAGTGTTTCAAAAAGGTGTCTGATATTGCAACGGGAGTTGGAATTGGGAAAACCTAGAATAAGTGTTCATATAAACATATGTCGCAAAAAATATCTGTTGAAATATGAGCCATTTTACTTGTGTTGTGTGTATTGTACTTCATCCAACAGGTGGATTGGTCAAAGAGGTCCAGTAGCATGGCCTCCCCATTTGCCGGACCTCAATCCCTTGGATTTTTGGCTATGGGGACATTTAAAGGCATTGGTGTATGCCAAACCCATCGACAATGTGCATACGTTACAAGAGTGTGCGACCAATGCATGAGCCCAAATCCGAGAGCAGCCAGGTATGATCGAAAGAGTTCAGGAGCCTTTGAGAAGAGGAGTTGAAGCATAGTAACCACATGGAGCATCTCCTGTAGTAGTATCGACATAATGTGCAGGTGTTACCAGAGAACAGTATGCAGAAAACATCACAACCCCTGTTAGGTGTTTATGGATATTTACCAAATAATTGTTCCGTTAACCATTGGTGTCAGTGAAGTGTTCCCTGGAATGCGCTTGTTGGATGAAGTTCATTGTCTGGCGCAAATACCCAACACAAGTAAAATGGCTCAATCTCAACAGGTATTTGTTTCCTGGTATATGTTTATAGGGACATTTATTGTAGTTCTGACCAATCCCAACTCCTGTTGCATTATCAGACACTTTCTTTAAACACTTGGAGTATAAAATAATTTGAAGAGTTCTACACAACACAAAAACACGGCAGGATTGAAGTATATATATCAAGGCGTGGAATCGCCTTGAAAGATATCAAATAAACAAACTGTACCGAAAGAAGCATTTTAACTAGAGCAAGTAGAAAATTCATTTAAAAGTTAAGAAGTCTAAACTGCTTCCGTAACGGTGTTTAAATTTGGTAGACGCAATCGCTTTGACATGTTTTAAAGGTTTACCTAACTGGTTAAAGCGTTTCAGATTTCACTCATCCCTTAATTGAAAAGATAAAATGCCGAAGTGCTACGCTCTTTGCAGCTGTCGATGGGTAAGACGATGCGTTTACATAGCATTGGTTTTTCAGTTTTAAATAAAATGCCATTATCATTATGATTATCACTATCATTATTATTATCATTATTATTACTCTTGGAAAGTTAAAATAGGTGTGAAAAATTCAATGACATAGCCGGATTGGTACCGCAGATATCGCTGGTGGGCTTTTTTTTTTTTTTTTTTTTCTTAGCCTTGAAAAAAATTACTTTTCCTTTGTGTGGATATAGTCATCCTGCATAATACGTAAACAGTAGAATTTGTCCATCACCCACCAGAGAATAACATACACATGAACAAAGGTATGTCTGTAGTCAAAAATGTCCCATACCTCCCAAAAGGCACAGTTCTATCTGAGATAACTGCACATTCGTTTATTTCCTACCAATAGAAACCTGTTAAATGCATCTTCATCATTTGCATGAGACTCGTCATGCGATAAGCTCGACCAATCGACGTTATGGGAAGGAGTTAAAGTTTGCGGTAACATGTTAGAAAAAACGTATTTGTGCACAAGAGCTTCAGGAGACCTAAGCCTTGTTGATATGTTGAAACTTTAGCCGTAATCTTTATCAGAAAACGCAAGAGTTGTCGATGGGAAACACATTCCTTACAGACAATTGCTCGTGGGAGGAATACAATAGTTTGTACTGTATAAAGCAACCACCCCCATATAGCTGTACCTTTGCAGTCTTTCTTCACAGTGCCATCCACCTTGTTGTACATATTCGTCATGTGTACTCAGCATTAATTAGCTACAAAGTAATTTGACTTGGACCAAAAAACACGATGATTCAGAAATGGTTTCATTATTAAGAATCTCAGAAATAGTTCCATGAGACTAGGAATGGCAAATTACTGATGTGGAGTTGAATATCAAAAGCTTAAACCTGTTGGCATGAGTAATATTCTGTTAACTCAGTTTTCATACTTTGTCACCCATGATAAGGAGGGTAATAAATACCAATTCTAAAACCTAATTGTTGATATATTATACCGTATGCAGTGCTATATAACCATTTGATCTATTTACTGCCTCAAACGCTCGAAAATTCTGCCACTAATATTGCTTTTAATTCGTTCCAACCTGCTTTTATAATCTTAGCATGTGTAAATATTGCTTATAAGCAATACTTATACGGTAATACCTATTTTATGGAGGCATACCCAATCCTGAGTCCAAAACATAACGAAATAAAATAAATTAAGCCGCTATTTGAGGCTCGAACCAAGCAGGGACATAATGAAATTGAAGGAAAGGCAATTATATCATTCCGCATCTATGAAGTTTTGACTTCAATGAACTAGAATTCCTAATCTGGCGTGATATAACACGAACTCTCATCTCGAAAGCTTTGCTTCTATGTTATAGTCTTTTTAGCATGTTTTTAAGCCTCTCTTAGACGTTTCCACGTTGTTTCTCGACTCAGCCACCACGTAAGGTCGTAAGCAATGACATGTATGTATGTAGCTCACGCTTGAAATGAAATATCAATTTAACATTTTGTATGAGATGGGATTTTACGACATCTATTTTAGATGTAACTGAATCTCTAGCTTGCCGCTGGTACAGATCTGCTAATTTCAGTTGCCTTATTTTTACTTTGGATCCATGATATTACTTCCTTGGAAGGCTTCAGTGATTTGAACCAATGCGTACCTTAAAGTATAATGTTATAATATCTGTAAGAATCTGGCGCCTTCTCAGTAGAGGTACGCTTTTGTGTTTGACTTGAAACCAGTAGTACATTTTACCTGCTTGGTTCAATGTAGAGTGCTTAGATTATCTAAACATGTGCACGAGTTGATAATGGGAGACAAAGACCGATCTAGGCAACGTAAGCTGGCTCCGTGGTAACGTGTGAGGCTCGCATTCGTGAGGTATCGGGTTTGATTCCCGACAATCCACAATCCACTCACCCCGTGGGTTTTTCGTTGTTTCCCGGGTAAGTAGGCGAATGTTAAGGTGGTTCATCTTTTACCACGACTTTCCTGTCACTCATCTGTTTCTGTGTTCGAGGCGTGTTATTAAAGTAAGTACCAATGATTTTTTTAAAAAATAACAGAACGTTATTTTCCAAATACTCTAATATCATTCATTACCTTACGCCTTACACTACTCCTCCATATAGTCACCGCCATTATTGAGGCTCCCGTCGTAACGGGAAACCAGTTTTTGTATGACTGCGTCAAAGAATATTGCAGGTAATGAAAATCAAGCCTTCGCTGCTTGTTACATATCGTCGTCATCGTCATCGTCATCGTCATCATCATCATCATCATCAACAACAACAACAACAACAACATAATGATCATCATCGTCGTCGTCGAAATGTATTCCACCAAGGAGTTTCTTCAAATGAAGAATCATATGAAAAACGCTTGCCAAATCCGAGTTGCACAGACTGAAGGGTGGTGAAATTATTCCCAACTAAATTATGTGATCAGATCTTGAGTTGGTTTGGCGCTCTGTGTCTGGGCATTATCACACATTATTGTTCGCCACTGAACCTCACACAATTGCCAATTTGAATGTTTGTTGGCGTAAGATTTCTCATATTCAAAAAACACATCACTGATCTGAGTGCACAATCGGAGGCTAGCTTGCTTCTTTTAAACATTTCTAAGCGCTCTAACAACAGGAAAACATAAAGTGACAATTGATCACAACTAGCTTCCTAATGAATGGAGCAAGTGATTGAGCATGCTCAAAATTGCGACTGCAGAGCTGCCTCGTATATAAACAGTTTGAGATATCAAAATTAATTCTTTGTTGTTTTATTTCCGTCTTAGTGGACATGGGCTATAGTATACGTTAGACGACTAAAACAATTTAGGCCAAAGGGATCCACAGGAAAACACGAATTTTCTGTTTTAACAGACCTAATAGCTGGTATCACTCCTAAGTTCTTTGTAAACATCTACTTTTCACAGCAATATACAGCTTCTGTACGCATGCATTATGTTTTGACATTGAAATGTATAACTAACAATATTTTTAATACTATAATATGGGCAACTGCTGTTATGTTCAACACATGTCTCCAAAGCTCAAAACCCACATTATAAATAATTAACACATTTTTTAAATTTATTTTTCAGTAATTGCCTACTTATGATTGGTTTTTTTCAGCGGAATGAAAGCCACATACAACACAACTCTAGTTTGGTGAACATTGAATTGAATTTATATCAATCGTATCTATTTCTACCTTATTTCCCTGTACATGTGTTCCAGTTTTAGGGCCCAGGCAATGAAATGTTTCGACGATAAACGCATTGCGAAATGCAGAGAGCTGTTTGGTATGCGTACATTAGGCAATCTTATGAAGTGATCGAGAACCAATTCGCATAACGCAATTTGCCCGCAGAGCATTAGTGGCAGTCCTATCCTACAATCAAGGGCACACTAACTGCAGTGACTTCCTAAATGCCAAGCAGAGTTCACCTTTCCAATCCATACAAATTAGAGAACTATATTCGAATATATACATCCAATTCGAGGTCATACATCCGTCCGTATTACCACACGTGTATAAATTCGTTGGTTTTGTAGCGAGAAGTATGCATCTGTTACAAGGAAATATTAAATACCAAGAATACTCGACCCATTAGAGAGTTCACCACAATGATAGTGAAACCACGATTTAATATTTATATATGCGCGAATAAATCGCATTACCTTAGAACCAATCCAAGTTAACAAGCAAGCTAAACAAGGAACATTGTTAAGATAAAATGATAGTTGTGGAGCTCAATAAGCATTACAGAAATAGTTGCCCTTAAACGACTACAACGAGATGTTTTATTCTTTCATTCTTTCTGTTTTTTTGTTTTGTTATTGTTTTTGCTTTTTTATTTTGCTTTCTATTTTACTAATATGAGACTAGCCTTAAGACTCGTTATTCATTATTGGAAGAACTCGTATATCAGTTATAGTATTCCTTCGGTTGGAAGAAAATATTAACACCATGCTTTCTCAAGCTACATGAGCCTGCAAGATAAGAACGGGGATCTCCACATGTTTATCTGTGAAGTTCGAGTTTAAATATGAGAGATAGTGTGCAAATAGTCTGTCTTAAAACTTTCACAACGCGTTTATCACATATTAAGGCAGTAAACCTAATTCAAGTATTTTCAAATATTAAGAGAAAATCATTGCTCTCTTTTATGACATTTTAGTTTTCATAACACTACCGATTTACCCCAAAGTGTTTATAACTGAAATTCCTCATAATTCCTCCATGTAAAGTAGACACATATTTTCTTTTTTATTTACATTTTAGCTTCTAATATGTTGGATATACGTCATAATGAGCATATTAATCCTTTTTCATGTTTTATCAGATGCAAATGCCATGGAAGCCGAATATTGCACGTGCTATAATGACCACACCAGTGACATAGCTTCTTATGCATTTTAATGTCTGATACATTCCCGGAAAGTCAAAGGTTGTGATCATACCCAAGGTTTGTGACCCTAGAGCACTGCTAACATTCGGAATTGCTCAGGCGTTAGTGCCTGTGGCCCGCATTCGGAGATCGTGGGTTCGATTCCCGTGGCCGACCTTTCTAACGCATGGGTTCTTTCGGGGGCTTCCCGGGTCGCTAGGCGAATTCTGGGAAGCCTAATTACATCTGAAATAAGAGGTAGAATTGGAATTGAAAATTCAATGCCACAGCTGGGATTTGAACCACTCCGTTGACACTCCGCTTACCAGGAGGGTGCTCTTACCATTAAGCTACTGTAACAACCTACTAGAATGATATTGAATTCTCCAACCCTTTCGTATTTCTCCCAGTATACCACAAAGGCAGTTTCACATCAGAGACAGTTACCTCAATGGCGATTTACTATCGTAAGTACTCTATGTTCCGGGTTTAAACTTTGCACACACACACGGCTTGTGTGTTTCAAAACACCAACTGTAAGTTTGTTGGCAGAAATAAATAATAATTACATCTGAAATGTTTGTCCCTCCATTTCACCTCACTTCTCATTTCACGTCACCTTTCATCTTGGTCGGCTATTTCGGGGTTCTATGTGTCGGCGGGGGGATTTGGTGTGCATAGCGAGAATTTGCTCTCTGTAAATCCTCATCCTCCAAATCGGGCGAGGTCTATGGTTCCTGGGGCCCCCAGAGGATATGTAAGCCCGCAGGGCGGTTGTAAGTGCCGCCACCGGGAAGTTTCAATATGTAGCTGTTAGGGGTCCTGTTCTCTGCTGTGGACTCTCATCAGGTCTAGCCACCTGCAGTTATCCTCTCACCGCACCCCGTTCCGGAGGACGCCCTATCAGGGGCATACGTGCCAAAGATGTCCTATAAGTCCGGGTTCTAAAGCCCCCCCCCCCCTCAACTTCGAACCTTGCCATTAAGTCATAAGAGCACTGCTGACAAAACAAATATTTCCTGCTAGTTAAAGGAGTTAATACTACTTCGCTACAATAATCCGCCTGTGATGAATAAGACACGTTTTCCCGAGCACATTTGCAAATGAAGGTGACAGACTGTGAACGTATTTATGTGTATGTTATTTTTACATTCAGATATCGCACTTAAGGGGGAGATTTTCAATTGTAAAGGCCTTATTTGAAAAATACTCGTATCGAAGTAAATTATTTACTTGACGTCTCTTTCTATTTTCCACTCTCTCGGTTCTGTTTTCCCCTGACAGTTCTAATGTGTCGCCTCCACTTTTTTCCTCTATCTCTCTCCCGTTTTCTGTCTCTCATCAAAACGTTTGCGCGATGATTTCACAGCATTTGAAAGGCAATCTACCATATCATTTCCAAAATTAGGAAACATTAACGAACAAGTTAGGACATGTGTAATTCTCGCTGTAGCCTACAACGCCACGCTACGGTCAACAAAGCAATTATACTAATTACAGTTGTACTGTCTGTACCGACGCCCTGCGTTGCTCGACGTCCCCGTGCTGTGTGTATATATATACTTCAATTTAAATTCATCAGAAAACATTATGATAGAGAAGTTATTTCAGAAAATAAACGAGTGCTGGAAAACAGGGGAAGGGCAAAGAAACGAGTGTTTATTTCAAGTTTGTGACGAGGTCTGCTGTGCCTTGTAATGCCGACACACAAATTATATGATGTCACGAGCTTCTTAATTATTATAAAATGTTTGAGGAATTTTTTCCCGCTCCTCCGTCCCTTGTTTCTTGCTGCTGGACTTAAACAAAGCTAGCAATGGACCTTTAAGTACATAAGTGGCAATTTTCTCCATAATTGGCATTAATATGGGATGTAGCCGTGCCGTCGGCCCGCAATGCGTGGTATTTTGACTGCGCGCGCACATACGTGGAAGGAATGAGACAAACATGTCAGTATCCTCCAGCGTTTGATTTCATTTTGGAATAATTCAACACTATCGTAATGTTATGTAATTCATTTTAAATTTTCATCGCGTTTATTTTGTTGTTTTAGAGCAATTCAACACTATTGGAATGGTCTGTAGTTAATTTTAAATCGTCATTATGTTGTTTTATTATTTTATAAGAATACAACTCTATTGGCGTCTTATTCTAATTAATGTTAAACCTCCAGTGTGTGATATTTAATTTTAGAAACAATTCCACACAATTGAAGAGTTCTGTAATGCATTTCAGTCTTCATTACTTTTGTATTTAATTTTCATGAATTCAGGACTATTGGACTGCACTGTAATTCGCTTTTGGTCTTCATTAAGTTGATATTTGATTTTGGAAGAATTCGACACTACGCAACGTAGTGTAATTCATTTTAGTCTTCGTTATGTTGACCTTTGATTTTAAAAACAATTCAACATTGCAGGAATGTTCTGTAATTCATGTTTAGTCTTCATTACGTTGATGTTTGTTCTTAGAACAATTCAATACTATAGGGATGTTCTGTAATTCATTGTTAGTCCTCATTATGTTGATGCTTCATTTTAGAACAATTCAACATCGTCAGAATATTTTTTAACTCGTTCTTATTCTTCATTATGTTGATGTTTGATTTTAGAACAGTTGAACACCTTCGAGAAGCTCTGTAATTCATTTTTGGTCTTCATTGTATTGATATTTGATTTTAAAACAATTCCATACTATCCGAATGTTTTGTAATTCATTTTAGTCTTCATTGCGTTTATGTTTGATTTTAGAGCAATCGAACACCATCAAAATATTTTGTAATCCATTGTACTAATATTTGGTTTTAGAACAATTCAACATTATCAGAATGTTTTGTAATTCGTTGTGAGTCTTCATTATGTCAACCTGCAATTAACCCTCATATGACTCTGCATAACTAAAGGTCATGTTTGGATGGAGTATTCTGTATTTCTTCGAATTATTTCTCAATTTTCCATTTTATTGGCAACTAACCATAATTCTAAATAAAAAATGTAAAACCTTGGCTCCAATTGTAGGAAAAATGAAAATTACACCAATCATTATCTCCGAAATAAAGAATTTCAGATTCTTCTTCTTTTATTATATCTTTAGGCTCACACTTTGGAACATATTCATTGACAAACTACTTCTTAAAACCTTAATTTTTTACATCAGGCAAACGAACAACCTAACTGAAAAAGTCAGATTAACACCTAAAATCGCAATTAAGCTCTGAATTTCAAAAATACACAGATAAGATTTTATGCAATTTCCGCACCTCTAAAGCCCTTAACATATCAAAGATTTCATTAGCACTTGGCTGTTTTTAAAATTAGTGTATCAAATTACGTTTTAGTAGCACTAATTCTCTTTAAAATCTTCCTTGTAATTCTAAACGTCCTATATTGTAGTTTACTTTGATTTTTAAAACTCTTTTCGCATGAACTCGTTAAAAATAATCATCTGCAATATGAACAGTTGATTGTCATTGTTACTAGAAGTTGGTGATCCTAACTATTTCAGCAAATATTTATCGGGATAAAAAATCATGGGAATATAAATTAACTTTCATATGAATATATGTATATGAAAGAGCTGTAAATCAGTAATTTTTAGAAGAACTCTTGTCTCTGTGGCACATAACACTTTTATTCTTGCAGTCCTTTGGTAATAATAATGGGTGTTCTCTGAAGATAGGTTCAATTCCATTAGTGTTGACCAAGGTAATGGCAACCTTTCGAACAAGGTATGGCATTCCGGTGGTTTCGTTATTACAACTTCGTAATAAAGCGATAGCACATGCACACCCAGGATAGGAAAAATTCCATTAAATTCCCAAGTCAATCGTTAACTGAACACTCTTCCTTGTATCGCTTGTATCCCATGCGTTTTATTAACAGTGAAATGGATTAAAGTTTTAAATAGGGTGCATACATATAGACAGAATTTTAAGTGGTGGCTTAGAACTCATTTGATGAGTTGAGAAATGGAATGTAAACGATCACTGTTCAGACATTGAAATGGGAAAAGTAACATCTACCAAAATTTTGAATTTTCAGAGTTTTAATTGGGAAGGTAGTAAGTGGCAATGCCAATGCCACAGAGGAGGTGGTATGTCTATATGAAATGATGCAGTTGAAAACATAGTTGCTATGGAGCAGTGATACCCAACCGTATGCAAAAGAGGAGAAGGCAGATTTGCCTCCACCTACTTTTCGACAAGCTTCATGCACGAAAAGAAAGAGGTGGTGTAGAGCGCTAAGGTGACGCATTAGTACATAAGAGACAAGGTTTGGTATCGCTGTTATAGACAGTTATTGCTGCTGACGTAGACAAGCTGGTAACTCACAGCATCAGAGCTGGCGGCACCCGAATGCAACATATTTTGAACTGCTAAAAACGAGTATGAGCTATTGTTATAACAGAGATTTGTGTTTACAATAAACATGCACCCGAAACCTCTTCCATATTTAAATTACTGATTTTTGCTTCACCTTTTCTTGAGTGTTTAACCTAACCCTTTTATTACTACTTACTTTATATGAATTGTTATTGGGCAATATATATCCAGCTCTTGTCATCTAGTTAACAAAGCAAGTTTATAGTCTGCTTTGCATAAACTCCCTAATAATACTACTTTAGTAGTTGTAAAGAAGACTATAAAAGCTATCCTTTTGGATCATATCCCTGGATGAGAAAGCATCAGAATAGAAATGCAGTTCGTTGGATTATATATAACTAATAAATAACGCAATAAGATAATATTTATGTCTAAACGAGTACATACCTGTTTGGGTGTTGGTATAATTTAGTAATATATTGAATATAGAATTTTGATTTGGACGGCAGGTACAATAAATACTACAAACAATTTGAAGGATTAAATTACTGCAGATAAAAAGTAAAAAAAGGGGTTTCATAAAATAGAAAGTTAATATCACACAGATTATGCAAACACAACCAAACTGCAACGTTTACAATAACAACAATAAAAATAACAATAACAACAACAACAACAACAACAACAACAACAACAACAACAACAACAACAACAACAACAACAACAACAACAACAACAACAATAATAATAATAATAATAATAATAATAATAATAATAATAATAATAATAATAATAATAATAATAATAATAATAATAATAATAATAATAATAATAATAATAATAATAATAATAATAATAATAATAATAATAATAATAATAATAATAATAATAATAATAATAATAATAATAATAATAATAATAATAATAATAATAATAATAATAATAATAATAATAATAATAATAATAATAATAATAATAATAATAATAATAATAATAATAATAATAATAATAATAATAATAATAATAATAATAATAATGCCTTCCGGATGGTGCATGTACAAAGTAATAATTTCCTACGATTAGTTTTAAGATCTCATTTGGAGTAAGAAGATTAATACTGGTGGATTCATAAAGAATTGCTTTTTGTTTACGTCATTATCAAACAATTGTTAGTTGCTAGCAGATGAGGAGTATTTCTAACACACTACCACTACATACATACTGCCACAGAGTAACAGTAAGACAGTTTAACAAATACCGTTGGAAAGGCTAATCTCTCATAGAACCTAAGAGGTTCTTTTGGATAAAATGTTAAATAGAAGACAAATGTTATCAGAATAAGTTGGAGAGTCACTGCATAAAAGCCACGGAGCTGTATTACAGCTCATGCGTTGGCTTGTCAAAACCCGTGATTTTCTCAAATGGTGTGCTTTGAGAAGTAGGAGAAGCACTACCGCCGTTAATCAAGCACAATAATGCATTTAAATGATGATGTAATGCCAGCTTGGCTCGGATGTAATTATTTTACAGTTTAGATCGTTAACTTCATCACTTCTATTACGAAAAACAGTGAATGAAGCAAAAAAAGAAACAAGTGTTGGTTGTAAAAAAGGCGAGTTTCCAGAAGGACGTCAGACGCGGCGATCTCTTATCTGGTGAATGAATCTTCTGTGTAGGCCCCGACGGTTATGTCGCTATGCGGAAGGTTAAATAAATAATGGTAGGAATTGTCAGCAATTTGGGCTACTGTCTTGTGGCGGGCTCAGACAAGCAGCTGCAACCTATTCTGATTTCTTGCTGCCACGCGTCCAGCACACAACTTCTGCAACTACTTTATTTAACATCAACAACAGCAACAACATCACCATCATCGTCATTACAAGGACGAACAATGAATTGACTACAATATATAAATAGTTAGGTATATGTCAGATGTGAACAACTGTACTAAAAAAAACTGCCTATAAAATAGCCTCAAGGAATAGCATTTGTTGAGGAGTGTTTCATATCAAACATATATTTCAGTTATCTACCACCACTGTTTTAAACACTATCAAGACCTGAACACTAAGACAGTGATGTAAGATTTAGCTGCAATTTCGTACGCTTTATTATGACAACAACCAATAGAAATCGTTGCCATTTTGTCAAAATAACCGAAAATTCACCGCACAATTTCAAAGCTCATTAATTTGTGGAATTAGGTAAGTCAGATCATCTTCAAGTATGCCTATAACTATATTTAAGTAAATCATACTTATTATGTGACTATATGTGTGTAAATATAAACTGAATTGCAAACGTTATTGGCTATTATTTGATTATTGTGTACTTCAAATAAGTGCGGAATAAATATTAGTTGGCGTCTGTAACAAACTCATTTCTGCAACACAACTTGGCCATTAATTTGTATCTAAATATTAACCCCAGCATTATCCCCTGTACTTTATGCCCATCTTCTGTATATTTTTAAATTATGTATTTTAATTTTGTGATTAAAGGCATCCGGTGAATAGTTATTGTGAATTACTATTTCTACTGCTGAATTGCGTAATTGTTTCAAAATTTTCATTGTTGGTCTCCTTGAGAAGCAATGAAATGTGAAGGTGGTCATAAGGTACTGCCCCGTCGGTATAATATGATTCAGTAAAAAAAGTAAAAAGGAATAATAAATTAAACAAGATAAATATTTCCTTTATAAACATGGCAAGTAGTACCCAATTTTAGAATAAATTTGTTTTAAAAATTGCTGAGACATTTTGTTACCAGTGGTGGTGACAAAGTACCCTCCCGCCGTGGTAATCTAAGTTCTGGAATAAGGTATGACATTGCTAGGGTTGATATGTCTCTTGAAAAAAATGTTTTACACAAGAAATATCACCATCTTGTAATGTTCTACCGCTAGTACAGATTAAAAAACGTAATTTGACGATTCAATCCCTCTCTGCGTCAGAGTGGTTGAGTGGAATTCTGATGAGCTTCGCTTGTTTCAAGTGAACACCTTCTGTTGAGTTTTATTTGAACGTTTTTTGTTGATAGGTATATCATGTCCACGTATGTAAATACATGTTTACTAATATATTTATTGTTTTGTTATACAAATCTAAGGAGGTATATCCAAATTTGCTACACGGAGAACTAAAAAGTTTTAGCTCCATAGTCCATGACGGAGATCTTTGAAAGCTTTTGCTGCATTTTCGCTTCATAGAGATCCATAAGACCTTTAGCAATTGCTTAACTTCACGGAGATCCACAACAGTCTCAGTTCCTTTCGCTCCTGAGAGATCATTGTTATTTATTACGTATACACACCTAATAAAATGTTTATAATATAATTTAATTTTAGTTTGAAAGCTGCAATTGGTCACATCACTGCGGTGGGTCATATATTAATATACTGACATTTCGGCTTCCGTTCATAAACCAGAACGGCGTCTAAATGTAACGCCTAAGAGAAGATGCTAAATGCAAAGATGCACTTTAAGTGTAATTGAAAGAGAGTGTGAAAATACAGATGCCATTGCCTACACTCCACTTGTCCACTATAATGAACTGGGTTTATAGTGCCCACACAGTGAAAAGTATAGTCAGTTACACTCAATTTGCAAAATCCAGAGATATTTATACGATACACTGTGTCAAGCTTGTTATTTGAGCTATACAATGAAATTGACCAGGCAAAAATGGAATGATACTTGGTGTTGTCTCGTTTACGAGGTAATCAGTTTTTGTAAAATCCTAGGCTCATACCTGTGATTCAAACCATGACCTTCGTGTTAATGAATTGTGGATATCAATTGAACTCTTTGGCCTTCCACACAAGAATCAAATTTTATTGCTATTGTTTTTGTAAAATAATCCCTTTAGTTCAATAAGATCACCACCACCGCCACCGTCGCAGCCGCCGCCACCACAACCGCCGCCGCCACCGCCACCGCCACCGCCACCGCCGCCGCCGCCGCCACCGCCACCACCGCCACCACCGCCGCCACCACCACCATCATCTTGTTTAAAGTTTTAGCTCACACGCCAAATTTTGTTGCACGAATTGTGTATATTACATGCTTCCTTTGTGTAATTCACCAATTTCATTTTCATTATCAACCAAGCACAGACCTTGCAGTGGAGGACTATAAATGTATTTTGACATTTTAATAGTAATATGCCATAGCTTTTCCACTTTTTTTACTACCGTTGGCGGAAACATATTAGACTGAGGCTTTAGAACATGGCTGCTGTCTGCTACTGAAATAGTGCTCCTTATCACTGCATACACTGACACATTTTTGCCAGTCGTTATAAAATTGCATGTAGGTCCACTTAATGTATCAAATAAACAATTTAATATGACCAGTTTAAAGTTTGCAGAAACAAGTGTCATTTAATGACTCTTCTTGCATACTACAAATCAATACGTATATATATTCTTCGGTAGCCAACATCACCAGACTTCAAGAAGCGTGCGGTTGTCAGAAAAAAAGCATTTTATAGCATTTTCTCACCTCTCAGTTCTGGTGTGATCTTTGTGTGTGTGTGCGCGCGCGCGTGTATGTGTCTGAGTGTGTGTGCTGCCTTTATCCATTAAGATATTATCAGCGCCTTTGCCTTTGTAATGGCCGCACGTCGACAATTATGTTCACTCGTTTACTATTCTGTAAACCTTTATTTTGGTTTACATAGGATTTTATTTATAAAATTAAATTCACACTTAAAGTACACCGTCACTTATACTTTGAGATCCTAGGGAGAACGGGAACTAATCCTGGCTAAAGAAAATTTCGCATGCTTCAGATTGGAATCTGTGGATTTCAAAGCTAGCATACTAACTACCAGATTACAGAGGCAGTTATTAGGTATATGAACTTATGATGAAGTGTTGTCGCAAAATGTTGCCCGCGGTTACATCGTGGTACACCTCCAGAACATTATAACATGGAGGACCAAAATCCTGGTCATTCATGGCAAAAGTTTCCAACCAAGAAGGATCAGGTAGTTGATTGGTCGAAAACAAACAATTGATATAGTGTGAAATGTGAAGAATTCTTCTCAGACCATATGTGATGGCATGGTACCCAGTGACGAATGTCGGGTAACTTACAGCTCCATGGACCTCGGGCTCGTTTGAGCATCATTTCACCCGTTTCATTCATTCACCGTCCGATATGGCATTACGTTGGAGGACGTTAATTTAAACAAAATTGTACCCAGTAGAATTTTCAACTATTTAATGGATGATGCGACTTATGTAAAAATCAGCCGTTAAGAAAATTTCAGTCTTGAACTCCAACATGTTCTATCAAGAAACAAAGGAGGAAAAAGCACCCTGAGATTTAAGCATATTTGCGATAGGATTTCTTCAACAAATTGCAAAATTGCAGTCAAACATAAGGCAACTAAAACCCTTACCCTCTGCGCAAACTCATTGCTGGTAAAAAATAACAGGAAATTTAAAGAAGATTCAGTAGCTTCTTGCAGGGCATATGCCTTCCCTCTGCTGGTACTTATGGCATGAATACAATAGAAAAGGCTCTCATAACCACCTTTTCTACCAGTCTTACCAGTGCGTAGTGGTTAAAAGAAATTGGAATTGAAATTGGACTCTCTTGTACAGGAAAGAGATAGGAAGGGACAAATGAAATCCACAATTTTCTAGCCTATAATGACCCATAATGAACAAATATTATATTAACCTCGTCTTCAGACACTAGAAAACAAAAAGATTTTTCCTCAGCTTGCTAGCCCTACTCATAATGTATGCACATTCAAATTGACATGAATGTTCTCCGGGTAAGTTCAGTTGTTGAAAGGCAATTTTCATAAAGAATTTCTTATAAATACTACAATCCCTGAGAAGCCTTCCAAATCAGCAAATGAAATCACACATTTTAAAACACACATGTCGTGAGCTGTGTAGTTTACTTCCCTCCAAATGTTGTTAGGTTCGAGAATATGGGGATTACTTGGCATAACTGAATGAAATGCACCTCTAATAGAACACAAATACCGTATATTCTCGTTTGAGCGAACAGTACGTCATGCACTTTCCTTGACTGCAAACAATCATATAAAAAGAAGTTTCAATTAAGTTCGAGTCAAACACAGTAATAAATTCTCAGTTAGTGTTTAACCCTAGCATTACCAAGCCTTATTTCATAACTCAAGATTGCCAAGGGGAAAGGAATGTTGTGCCCACCACCAGTAACTAAATGTTTGAGCAATTTTTAAAGCAAATTTATTTTAAAATTGGGCATTATGTTTTGTCATACTTATAAACGTAATATTTAACACAATTTAAACATTTTTTAATTTTTTTTTTTTTTTTTTTTTTTTTTTTTTTTTTTTTTTTTTTTTTTTTTTTTAACATGAATCGCATTAGATATTATGAGACATTATTACTGAGCTTATACTACCAACGGAGGTGATCACCACTGGATGTCGCAGCAATTTTTAAAACAAAGTGGCTTTAAAATTCTGCATTATATCGTGTCATGTTTATAAAGGTAATATTTACCATTGTTTAACTATTCCCTTTTTTTTTCTTTTTATATTAGTCACATTATACCGACGGGGTAGTACTTTATGACCCCCTTGACATTTTTTTTGTTTCTCAAAAAGATCGAAAATGAAAAATTTGAAACAAATACGCAATTCAGTAGTAGAAACAGAGATTGACAATAACTATTAAGTGCATGCCTTTAATAAAAATAAATAAAAGAGAACATTTAAAAAATTATAGATGGTGGGCGACTACCCCCGTTGGTAATGTCAGGGTTAATGAGTGAGTGGAATGGCTCAGGCGTAACGTCTGTAGCCTACATTCGGGAGGTCACGTGCTCGATCCCCGTGGCGGACGTTCCTTACCAATGATTTTTTTTTTCTTTTTTTTTTCCCCCAGAAATTTCCCCCGGGACACCAGGCGTTGCTGGGAAGGATTTCCATATCCTGTATTCCGTGTCTCTCCATTTCGTTACATTAATCATTTTGTTTCGCCCTTCATCCCGTTGTGTTTCTTTCATGGTTGGAAGCGTCAGCGAGCGTCATAGCACGGCAGGGGGAACTCCACGGATTGGAAGGCGAGCCCACTGATTTCCGGGTCCACCTGGGACGGCGCAAGCCCGAGGGGGGAGCAAATCAGTTTCCCAGTCCCGCGCCCCCCTTGGGAGTGCGAACCCGAAGGGTTGGGAGGGGAACCGGGATGAGCCACCCTCCACCGGGGTGCTTCTAAACGGGAAAATGGACTTTCTCCTTTCGACTGTCGTGGCAACGTTCCGGCCGCCCTTCGGATCCGTTCACCTCATCCACCCTTCCGGGGGTGCCCCTTCTGGGGCACAGATGCACCTTTCGGTCGAGATGCTCAGCTCCCCTCCGCAAATTGTCATTGAGTCAAACATTTAAACGTGGGTGGATACTTTGTTGTAAGATGATGCTTCAGGTGCACTGTGGCTATTATACATTTACTACTCCAAAATGGAATAGCAAGGGGAAACTAAAGTTCCATAGAAATACATATAACTACAAATTGTGTATAATAGGTACCTAATCTTGGAGAAATATGTCGTTTTTGTGTACTGAGCTGAATATGGAATGACTAAGACGATGGTAGTGAGAAGGAGGTCCAGGGCCAGGGCCAGTGCTGTAGCAGATTGTGGATATCCCTGTGTGCATGGCCGTATCGTGTGTATGCAGCGCTGTCAGCACTCAGCGGCGTAAGGCCCGACTCTCATAGGGTTGTGGGTGGGGGAAGGATTTTGCTCCTGCAGCCTCCTACTCCCGATTAATTAATTATTACAGCTTGTAATTTCATTAACATTGTAATTGCCTGTAATTAGTCGCGCTTAGCATCGTGTTTATTTTATGTGGGTGGATAGAGGCAGCATCGTCAGCTTTCCCACATACAGAGCTGCACTGTCTGCCTGTGACAGTAAGGTTTCACTCAAGATGCCTCATATCCTACTCTCTACACCTCATATTTTGCAACACTGTGACAGACTTCGACATTCACAACAGCTGCGTTTATGGGTGATATTTAAAAAAGAAGTTACTGCAAATGCAGTTCTTGTTTGTTCTTTCTGGTACAGTCACTTCCATGTATGTCGTCTCCGCGGTTTTGGGAGGCATTCTACTGGCCTTCACAGGTAGAGTATGTATAATAAGGAGGAGATTGGGTACCTGTTTATCCTTTCACGCGTCGTGTTTTACGTGCACAGTTCTAGATTATTCACATATGAATATATAACGTCAAGTAATGGCTACAAATGGCAAATTGGCTGCTCAAATATCCCTAATTCTTCCTCGGTGTACCTCCAATATTAGGAACTAAGGGAAAATGGGGCTGCATTTTCTAACATTTTCAACTTTACATTTGTTTACTTGGAAATTGGCACACTTAATATTAATAAAAAAAGAAAACCCTATGCAAAAGCTCAATGTTCTAGCTCAAACACTTTTTCAGATAATAGATACTTTTAACTAGCGAAAGAACTTCCTTCGTATTTTTCAGAGAATTATATTAGTGTCATTTTCTGATACTTAAGTAAACTGAAAATAAATCAAAATATTTAATTGAAGTTGATGTTACTACTTGCAGAGAAATACATTTTTGTTTTTAACAAGTTGTTAGCATAAAAATTCCTTTTCTTTTCAGTATAAAGTATTTGTTGTGAGCCAATGAATAAAACAATCATCAAATGCATATTTAAATTTTTAAATAATACATTTAAAATTATGTATGCAAATTTACATACAAATCAAAGCAAAACTGAAATATAAGGTATAAATTTGACACAAAATGCAAAACTGAGGGGAAAAAAGCACCACTGTTGTTGCACCATTGTGTGGTCAAAATGAAGCACATGGGTGACTTAAATATGTCGCTGGACTTTTTAAAATGGCGGGTTGGGAAAATTATTTGGCCAAAATGATTCACAGGTGTGTACAAAATATTTACATGGTATTATTCAAAAATCGAAAATGTAATTTAGTCCTAGGTTTCCTAGCATACACCATTGCTTGTTCAACCAACACCTCCCTGCTGTGTACGCGTCGGCTGGGAAGGTTGGTAAAATGCCTCGTGAAGCAGTAGGGATGGCACTTTTAAACGTAGGTACAGGTGAATAACTAAGGAATAAAATATGAAGGACAGCTTAAAACTCTCTCAATACTTCCCCTGTTCGTTTGTTAACACAGACTTTATCCATACGTACTTCATGTTCAGACATTTGTTACTATGTTACTATGTTACAAATTTGTTCATTTGGTAGTGCGGTACATATGACTCTGAGGTATTTGATATACTCGTTATAGCTCCACATCAAATTCCATATGGCGCATGGATGTTCGGTATTTTGTAATCCAGTAGTACTAATGAGGCCTGGTTATTTCATACATTCCATATAGCACATGGAGGTTTTGTACAATCCATATGATCCAGTAATCCTAATATTACAAGCAAATATGCTAGCCTCACATGAACAGTAACACTACTAGCATATGGAATGAGTGAATGTGTGAGTGAGTAGGGTTTAAGGGTCCGTCGACAGCTAGGTCATTAGGGCCCGTAGCATGTGGATATTTGGCACATTCCATATGATCCAGTATTCATAATGTTACAAGCAAATATGCTAACCTCACATGAACAGTAGCACTACTAGCATATGGAGTGAGTGAATGTGTGAGTGAGTAGGGTTTAAGGGCCCGTCGACAGCTAGGTCATTAGGGCACGTAGCATGTGGATATTTGGCACATTCCATATGGTCCAGTAACGCTAATATCTCCCGGAAGTTCGGTAGATTCCAATGGCATAGTAACTCCAGTGGCACATGACTATACACTCCATATGGTCTCATAATCCTAAAGGTGCCTGGAGATTTGGTGTAGTCCGTATGGCATCTTGATATTTGTTACATTTCATATGACCCTGTTACCTTAAAGCACCTGGAGATTTGGTACATTACATATGGTGTAGTTACTCAAAAAGGACCTAACAATTGAGTAGATACTATATGGAGCAGTAAACCTTGTAGCACCTGAAGAGTTGGTATATTTTCTATGATTCAGTAAACCTAGCATCTATATGGTGCATAACTCGGCATTTGGTACATTTCATGCGACCTGGAGATTTGGTACATTCCATATGGTGCACCTGGAAATTTGGTACATTCCATATAGTCTACTGACACTAACATCAAAGCAAATGGAGATTTGGTGTATACTATATAGTCCTACTGGAACATGGACTTTTGGTGCAAGCCAAATGCGAATGGACCTAATGGAAATTAGATTCAGTAATCATAATACCAAGACATTGTGCTGGTTATTAATTATTCCATTGTCAAGGCAAATTGTCCTGGAGGAATTGCAATTTCTTGAGCATATGGATCTGGAAAGAAAGCAGCTGCAATAAAACGCAGACCGAGAGGTGATTTTAGAAAATACATCTAATTGTTGACAACGTATGGTTAATAGGTCTTTTTTTTTTCTTCTTTTTTTGTACTGTTGGACTTTGTTAAAATAACGCCAAAATAATTGTCTATTGAAAGAAACAATAAGAATATTAAAAGATTTTGACGCTGATAGTAGAACTCGTAACTATATTGTTTTAATTTCAACTATTTTTGTAAACTAATTAATATTTAAAGTAACTGCCGTTGTTTTCCAATTTCTATGCATTTTCGTATGCTCTTGTGTTTTTTACTTCACAGATGAATGCCGGATGGGACTTCTATTTGCTTCAAGCCACATGCTCTGCATAGCCGGATGGGGGGAGGGGGAGTGCCTTTACCTAAATGATGCATGGTAATTTGGTATGGTTTATATGACCCCACAGCCTTGGATATTTGGTACGCTCCATGTGCTTCAGTAGAGTTCATAGTTCATGTAGTGCAAACAGCAATATCAGCGGTAATCGATGCTTTGTATACGGTCTAAATAGTTATGTGTATCTATACTTAATTTAAGTTTAGATAGAACTACGCAACCAAAGTGTAATGTTTCATTGGGCTATTTAAATACAGGTATACTGCACAAAATATTTCTGGGCATTTTAGGAGTTGTATGAAATGTGGCTTTAAACGGCCGTTAGCTGGCAAGACAAATTCAGTTTTTATTTGAGTTTTAGCCCATACATTAGTTGACGAAAATTAGACTGTTGCTGGTGTGAATGAGAGCTTTAAGGTCCCGTCGACAACGAGATTATTGGGGCAGTGTTACTGCCGTAAAGCTGCAAATTGCAGGGGTACCGGAACCGAAAGAGATGGTTCCGCGATAATGTGTGAGACTCGCATTCTGCAGGTCGTGGGTTCGATTCAAGTAGCCGACCTTCTTGACCCATTGGTTTTTTTCGGGGTATCTCTGGGTCACTAGGCGAATGCTGCGGAGGATTATTACGTCCCCCAAACTTTCTGTCCTTCCATCTCCCTTCATTATTCATTTCATTCGCCGTTCATCCCGTTGGTTCTTTCAGGGTCGCAAGTGTCAGCGAAGGCCTTAGGGCCAGCTTAGTTCAGGGATGATATGCCTTGAGGAACTCTTTCCGTCCCTCGTTACCCTAGTATCCGAATAGGGGGTGGCATATGGGGGCGTTGGACTTCGGCGTAGCCGTGTGCTTAAAAACGACAGCTCCATGTCAGTAGATTCATTGGCATGTAGAAGAACTCCTGAGGGATGAAATTTTGGCAAACTGGCGACGCTGATGTGATCCTGGCAATTGCCAGCGCGGTTAAGCAAGGAAATGATTTTCTTGAGACACTCTAAAAATATGCATAATATTTCAAAAATGGGTTTAAGCAAGTGTCACATTTCTTTACAATTAGCTAATCTAAGTCATCCTTAAGTTTGCGGAAACAAAAACTGCTTTAAACTAAGCATATTTTGGCCATTAATTCTGAGATATCGTAGATGAATATATTCTACTATTAAAGGGTTCAGATTACATCCAATTGCCTGAATTGCTATTCATGATTTTGCATCATTGTTAAGTAAACTACGTTGCACTGCATAACATTTTGTCATTTCATGATCAGTATGCTACGGATAATATGTATTAATGTGAGGAATGGACATATGCTTCACCTCTACCAAACGCGGTAGTCAGCGAGAACCTCCTTGCTAAGTAGACTGCAGGACAGACGCCAGTTATTCTGAAGACAGCTTGCGAGGAATCCTTGTACAAATGTAGGTATGACGACAGACCTCCTATCCAAAGCGAGACAGCGAAGAACTCTTGCTAAATGAAGAGTATAACAAAATACTCCTTACTCATTGGCAGCTTGGGAGAACCCCTTTTTCAATGCAGGATATGACAACAGACTTCTAATCCAAAGGCAGGGAGCGAAGAGTTCTTGTTCAACGGAGAGTATCACAACATTCTTCTTACGCAATTGCAGATTGCGAGAAGCCCTTGTTCAGTTTAGTGTATGACACTAAGTCTCTGCCAAGTAGAGGGATTAATAATAGACTTCTGATGTGGCACCTGGTAATTTACACGTAGTGCATAGCAGAACAGTGGGTCTCCAACTTATGTGACACCTAGCTATAAGCCTCTATTCAATGCACAGCACAACAATAAACCTCTAATTTGTATGACAGCTAGAAAAAGGCTCTTCTATAACTGATAGACCTCTAACTGATGTGATATCACTAAAAGTCTTTGTACAATGCCGGGCATAACAACAGACCTCTAAATGATCTGCAGTAGTAACATGCCTCTGTTTACTACAGCATAGCAGTAGACCTCTAACTGATGTGGCGTCAAGCAAGGCGTCTCTGCTTAGTGCAGGGAATAGCAATAGACCTCTAACGGACGTGGCATCAAGTGAGACGCCTCTGCTTGGTGCAAGAAAGAACACTAGATCTCTCTCGGGAACTTGGCGTCAAGCGAGATGTCTCTGCTTAGTGCAGGGAATAACACTAGATCTCTAACGGACGTGGCATCAAGTGAGACGCCTCTGCTTGGTGCAAGAAAGAACACTAGATCTCTCTCGGGAACTTGGCGTCAAGCGAGATGTCTCTGCTTAGTGCAGGGAATAACACTAGATCTCTAACGGACGTGGCATCAAGCGAGAGAGCCCAGCTCAGTGCTGAGCATAACAATAGACTTTTAACTGGTGTGGCATCGAGCGAGACGCCTCTGCTCAGTGTAAAGCACAACAATAGGCCTCTAACTGATGTGGCACCTAGTGAGACGCCTATGCCCAGTGTAGAACACAACAGATCTCAAACTGATATAACAGCTACCGAAAAGCCTTTGCTCATTATAGAGCACAACAATGTAACTCTAACTGATGTGACACATAGCAAGTTCCTCTCCCCAATGTAGGGCACAACAATGGGCTGCTAAATGATGTAGTGGTTACCAAACGGTTCTGGTCATTGAGAATTACAGAAATAGGCGTCTAACTGATGCAGCGAGTAGCTGGAAGCCTCTGCTCAGAGCATGGTATAGCAATAGATCTCTAACGATGGGGCAAGTAGCAACCTGCCAGAAGTCGTTCTGCGTGCTCTAGGGGTAACATACTAGCCCCTGGATCCCAAGGTCGCGGGTTGAAACCTGGTAGAGGGTGATGTATCTTTTCGGGCGTAAAAATTATCATGGCTTTCTTCGGAAGGGTAGTAAAGCCGGTGGTCCGGTGTCGTGGATATACGGCTCGTAAAGGAACCTCGAGCCTGATAAAGAGGCTTCTCAGCAAAATTAAGCGGTCTTTAACACCCAGTATAGAAAGGGACGCTGAGAACCACAACAGTTAAAGAGTGTTCTTAAATAAAGCTCAGTTTCTTATGACAGATGATTACACTAATAAAGAATTATCAAGATGATAACTGAGTGCTTTGAATTGGTCGTAATGACTCTTTAGCACATTTCCTTTTAATATTTCATGTTTGTTTTCTTCAAGTACACTATGTAAGATTATACTAAATTGGCCGTGACTATGTCACTTGCCTAATGATCTCACTAATATATAATATATCAGTGTATCATTGTAAAATAGAAAACTTTTTTGGGCGGATGGGGTTTGTAACTGGAAAACTAACACCAAAAATCAAAAACTGCCAGTAAACTTCATTTTTTAACTTTTCCATATTTCAGTTCTCCCTGTTTATTTCTGCTCTCATTACCAGAGGGCGGATAAGTGTGCAAAAGCTGCAAATTTAGTGTACATGGGTTCTACTGTTCCTCTCTCGCAGGTACACAGCTGCGTGGATATACGACGGCTGCACGGTATCGGTTATGTCATTAATTCTCCGTGCCCAACTAAACGGTAACGCGCGTGACTGCACAAGGCAACGCGTTCTACTCATTACATATTACGTGGTAGTGTATGTTTTGTATGTTCTTAATCTCCAAGTTGCTCATGACTGACCTCTGGCCTATTTATTGCTTGTTGACAACACTATCAAGTCTATTTAGGTGACTCATCTCCATAGAGCGGCAAAACATATTTTCTTTGTGTGTAAAATGAGTGTATATGCTTATGTAGCAACAATAACCCAAGGCGTTACAGCCCTTTCCGGGCCAAGGCCTACCGCCCAGCCGCTGCGTCCCCATCTCTACCCAACACAGCCGTCATGAGTAGGGTGCAGTACTGGAGGGTGGTGTGTGGTCAGCGACACGATCCCTCGCGGCCGGTTATGCGGTCTGCGCAACCAGGGATGCCACTTTTCAATCAAGTACTTCCTCAAGTGACCCCTCAGGGACCCAACGAGGCTGAGTGCATCCGGAACCAGGGCTCCCAGATGGAGAAATATTGTTGGATGAACTCGTGAGTGAATATTCACATGATACAATGAGTTGCGTGGTTCACGGCTTGCTCCATGTGCATTCCTGCAGTCATAAAAGGCCATCAAGAGTTGTTACAAATTTATTAATGTGAGCATGGAAATACAAACGAGTGAATTATTATGTTATGCAAATTGAGGAGGGTATGTCAATCTTGGGATTAGGGTAAAGAGTACAGACACAGGGGGACACCTCGCTCACTTCGACCTACACAGATCTATTGTGGCTACAGCCCCCCAGGAGGCAGGGATGAAATGAGGGAACCGAAGGTGCCACACAAGGTCACAGCTACACAGGCCACAGAGACGAGCAGAAGTCCCTAACAAGTGCTGTACAGGTCTCTTCATCCCGCGCCAGGCCCCACCAAACAGCCATCAGGTCGCGGTTCCGGTTTCGTACTAAGGCCCCCGACGAAGGACATGGCCGGCCAAACGCCACCTAGCGCCGAGAACAGCCGTAACCTTGCGGAATCATCCGCGTCATCTGCCCTGCACTGCCAACACTACACGCCTGAAAGTGCACCTGAAAGATGATAAGGAAATGATGGAAGGGAAACCGTGTTATGAAATAATGCACCCCAGCATTCGCCTAAGTGACATGGGGAAACCACGTAAAAACCCATGTCAAAGTGCGTGGCCACGGGGATTGAACCCGCGACCTCCCGAATGCGTGCCACAGACGTTACCGCCTGAGCCATCCCGCTCGGTACAAATTTCTGCAAGTTAGCACGGAAATACAAACGAGTGAATTATTATGTTATGAAAATTGAGGAGAGTATGCTCCCATAAAATCCATTGCACTATCTCGTGCTGTTTCTATTATATATCTGAAACACGTGTAACCCTACGACGGAAAACAATACAGTAATTAAACTTTTAAAGAGTGCTTAATTGAATATTGCTGGCACAGTTATTTGATGTATAAAATATTTTAAGCAATGATGCGGCGATTAAAGAAGAGGGCTTGAGCCAGTGCGGCACTGATATGGATACTGGCGGCACCATCACAGAAGCCGATTATAGGAGCGACTACTTGCTAATTGGTTACATAGAGTTTTACTGCCCCCCTTTCCCTTCACCCATCCCTTGGGGACAGACCTGCATCCGAGTGAAGGAAACCACCATCTGTAGCTGCGTGACAGAGATAGAGAACTTAGTCTTGGAGTGGCCACACATTTTCATAAAACAAATTCTTTCACTTCACTTGAAATTTAAACTGATTAAAATTACACAGTAGAATCAGTTATAGCTCAAGCAAGAATAAGAGTATCGTTTGAATATCACGCATTTTATTTTGACTGTTTTCCCCACAAATAAAGCCAGTACCAGTCCTACTGCATTTTCGATGGAACCAATGATTTGGTGACAGATTTTCAGAAAACATATATTTTAATTGATTCATAGAATATACGTAATTGCAATATTTATGGGTGTAGACGTAAGCATTACGTTTGCACGGTTGATCGGTTTTAATTTAATATGTAATGGAAATCGTCAAAAGCACAACATTTTTAAGTAACCATTCTATCTGCGAACACTTCGCTAGACATAAATTATTTGAACTGTAATGTTTGGTAATACTGCACCACAGAAACATGTACAAAGATTTTGCATCCTTTACTGTGACAGCTAACAGATGTACGTTAAGTCTAATCTGTTTAAAATTAGAACAATCCTGTTGTAAACATTTGGGAGATCAGAAAGAGAGAAATAATCAAGCTCAGGCGGTAACGTCTGTGGCCCTTATTCGGGAGGTTGCGGGTCGAGTCCCCTTGGTCGACCTTTCTTATCCATGGGTTCTTTTTTAGGTTTCCCGGGTCGCCAAGCGAATGGTGGGAAGGATTTCCATATCCCCCGAATTCCCTGTCCCTCCATGTTGTTACATTAATTATTTCAGTGCACCCTTCATCCCGTTAGGTTTCTTTGAGGGTTGGAAGTGTGGGCGAGCGTCGTGGCAGCAGCACGGAAGGGGGAACAAATGTGTTCTGGAAATCTCGTCCCTGGATTGGAAGGCGAGCCACTGGTTTACGGGCTCCCCATGGGATGGTACAAGCCCGAGGGGGAGGGGAGCTAAGCAGGCCTCCGCCGGGGTGCTTCTAACCGTGAAAATGTTGGGACCCTGCATTCTGTTCTACCGTGACAACGTACTGGTCATTCTTAGGATCCCTTCACCTCATCCATCGTCCTGGGGGGTGCCTCGTCAGGGGCATAGGCACAAAAGATCGCCATTCGGTCGAGGGCCTAAGTCCCCGTCAAGAGAGAAATACAAACAGTAAAATGGAATGCTCTTGGGCCGTTGATTGATGGAGGGAAGTACATGGGTGGTTTTTTTTTTTTTTTTTTTTTTATTTTATTTATTATTACTTTTTTTTTTTATTTTAAATCACACAATAATCACCTCTAAGAAGTACACCACTGTAAATAGTTTTCAAATTACCGCTCACAGTGAATTAACTTCTGGAACAGAAAAGTTTAAATTCGCTTCTCTATACCCTGCACATATACCACAAGTACATATGTTCAAGGCTCGTAAACTCTAAAAGGTGAGTTTACAACAGAGAAACATAAATTAAACAGCAGACAGGCGCAGTTATTGTTAAATAATATGCAGCCTAACTTTTATTACCAATGAAATACTTAATAAGGGGTGTTCCTATGCCAGCTCCCTCAGAAAAAGGAGGCAAATCCTTATTGAGATGTTACTGTTCATGGTGCACAGCCAATTCTGACTTTTACAACTGTCACGTTATCTAGCGTACCACAAAAGCCCAGAGCACGTCTTGCATGCAGCTTAAAAGTAGGCAGTTGTCACCACGCCTGTCCTTCTGTCGAAAAAAAAATGAAAACAAGTAAAGCAACCCTTAAGAAGCGGAGAGCGGTAAATAATTGCGTATTGTTTCACGATGCTTAAGAAAGAACACCCCAAAACGTAATCAATAGGCATCGATTTTCTGGTAATATTCTGATTGGTTTAGTACCAGAAGTTAGTGCCCTTGCAGCTAGAGTCACATACATGAAGATGATAGTCCAACGCTGAGCAACTTAGCATTGTAGCTCCCGTTCTTGCACTTCATCCAACCTTTGCGTATGTGAAAACAGTTAAGTGCCGATTTTATCTGATGGAACTCCTAATTCCTCTTCAGTCCTGTTGCACGAGAGCCGTTCTCTGTCTGGCGTTGCCACGTTATACGTACATTAAGAAAATCACGATTCTGTCCAAGTGTGCGGAACGTATGTTGTTGTTGTAGGTGTTGTAGTGTTTAACGCCCGCTTTTACTACTACGGCACCGCAGGCGGTGACACTGATGATACATGAAGATGGAGCACCGGTGGAATGAGATGGCGGGGGAAACCGGAGCACCCGGAGAAAACCCGCCCTGACGCCGCTTCGTCCACCACGAATACCACATGCGGGTCCCTGGGATCGAACCCGGGCCGCCTAGGTGGTAGGCGAGCGCGCTAACCGCTCGGCCACGGCGCCGCCGCGGAACGTATGGCTTGATAGAAACAGTACAGAAGAAAAATTAACGCAGATTATATTAAACTGTTCACAGCTTCAACCACGATTGAACATTATGGACTGTTACAGAATAATATGATAGAATGACATCTATCAGACACCATCCTTTTGCAACGTATCTGCTGCTCAGAGAAACTAAGTAATTAAAACGTTTCAGCTGAAGTACCACGCAGAATCACCACATATCCGCTAAGACATCTATACTTCTTCCACTTGTGTACTACTAATAACTTATCTAATAAGGAAAACTTTTTGGCAGTGGTGTGTTTAATGCTCCCAATTAGCCAACCTGAATACGTACCATAGTCTTATTCCTACCGTAGTAATATTTGAACATAGACCAAAATATTCAGAATTTGCACGCTTCCGCTAGTCTAAAGGAAGAAAACTTATACAAATCACAACCTGTAAATTTAATAGTAATATTGATCAAAATGCGTAAGCTTTCACGGCTGGTGTCATTAAATAGAATATGATTATCCGGGCTCATGGGTTGTGGTCTAGTGAAAGATCTCCTTCCAGACGTTTCGTTCGATACTACGTCGAAAATCCTTAGTGATGTGATCGTAGTACTCTGCTAGGCTCGGCGACGACTGATACAGAGCCGTTTGACTTCACAGGATTGATACGCTTAGCTAATGTGGGCGGTTGACGGTTGGTCCGGTCTTTGTTTATTGGCTCGGCTGCTGCGTGGGCTGTGCTAAAGTGGGGGCTGCTTCTATAGTCTATGATTGTTGTCGATGGGTTGGTGTTTACTGTGGCTGAGGATGTTGATGGTGTATGATCTTGAATTTGCCTCCGATCAGGTTTCTTGCATGCTTTTTATAATGCTGGATGCCAAGCGTTATTTAAGCGCTTTGTTTCTTCCTCTCTATTGAAGTTATCTTTATGTTTGAAAATCTCTATGGCTTCGCGGCTTAAACGGGTGTAAGAATGAACCGTGGAGGACAGGCTAGATGTGTCTGAATACTGTATAATGTGTTCTACTGGCGCTAGTAATGCATGTCCTGCGACTGCAGACGTTTCTGTTCGTCCCCAACAGCAACACTTTATTAGTTCCTTATTATGAATAACAATTGTATTATTATTGCTAATACTACTACCATTACAAATAAGCACACCAAAATCCTTCCTTTGAGAATAAACTGCTGCTTATACAACTTTGTACTTCAATACATACTGTGCACTGCATAGACCACCCGAAATACGAATGTTTGCGACTAGTGAATCAATTTGTCATCGGCATTTCCAAGCGAGTTTATTTTTAAGAGTGGGCAAAGAGAAAGCTTCAAAAAGAGGATGTTTCAGAATATGAACTTTAGCTTTGCAACTGTCTAAGAGCGACGCTCTACTTCACCAAAAATTGAAAATCGGTAGGAATCAATAGCTCGAAATAATTTTCACATGTAATCCTGGCTTCTGAGCAGTTTAGGCATGTCAAGATTAACAGGCTCGAGATTCCGCCCACCTTCAACTCGCCTGTTCTTTCTAGTGCCATGGAAGTTTAGTGATACTTTACATATATGTATTAGTATGCATTGTTTGCGCTTGGTTCACTCTATAGCTTTACTTTGTTCTTCAACTTTAGTTACCGCAGGGGTTTATTTATGAATTCGATTTAGAAAATATTTTGGTTATAATTGGTTACTAAGATATTTTTTGCCGAGCGAGATGGCTCTGCCGTAACGTGTGAGGCTTGCATTCGTGAGGTCATGGATCCGATTCCCGTGGTCGACATTCTCCCGACCCGTGTTTCTTTTTTTTTTTTTTTTTTTTTTTTTTTTTTTTTTTTTTTTTTTCCTCTCCCTGTGGTTTCCCCGGGTCACTAGGCGATTGCTAGGAAGGATAGTTACATCCCCCGAATACCCTGTACCTCCATTTCATCCCATTTCTCATTTCAGTTCACCTTTCATCTGCTTGGTTGTTTCAGGGTTGAAAGTGTCGGTGGGAGTTTCCGCCTGCATGAGAGATGCTTGCTCTCTGTAAATTCTTGTCCTCCAGATCGGGGTGTTCTCTGAGTACCGGGCCCCCAAGGGGACCTAGAGTTCGCAGGGGGAGAGGAAGCGGACTACGAGCCGCCACCGGGGAGTTCAAATCTGTAGCTGTTAGGGACCCTACCCTCTGCGGACGCCCCTCTCGTGGAGCGTGCCGCCAAGGGAATAGGCATAAAATATCTACAGGTCAAGGTGCTAAGTCTCCACCCCAAACCATTTCTGTCCTATCCTAAGTATTTTTATTATTGATTTATGTTGTAGCAACATTTCTATCTGGATTAGATGCCATCAGGCAAAAACAAATTAACATATGTTATATAATTGTGAACTATCAAGGGCTTAAAGCATAAAAAGGCAGCTAAGCGATAGATTTCGCAAATGTTTTTCGAGGGCTCTTTGCCAACAGATGCCTAATAAGTAAATCTCTGTAACTATGCGAAAACTGGAAATGAAGTAGTTTATTTTGTTTGAAGTGTTAACGGAGTTGAAACCATGTTGAAGATATTTGTTGCCTCTGTTTGAAACTCCCCATTCCACCTCTGTTCTTTTAGTGCCTCTTGATGCCCCAGCTCTCGTTAAGCCTATTAGCTTTAAATTAAGGCTTTGGGAAGGGTTGGCGTGCTACATTAACGTATGGGGTACGCCGGAGGGTGCAGATTCCCGTAATTACTCATTCAACCCCACACTTAAATATTTGTGTGTTGGTTTTACCGTTCAAGTATGCTACGCGACTTGTTATTTTAATCACACGAATGAAAGGTTTTTAAATTGTTGCTCGTTTTTCTGTTTTCCTAGATAGCTACCGCCTAAGGTAGCAATTTGCTTCGTTCCAGATTACAGAATTACATCCATTTACGTGATAAGTCTGCGCAACGCGTTAAGATTTAAAAACCGTTTAGTTTTAGTAATTGCAAGGATTAAACTGCTTTATATTTTTTAAGCTCGAAGCTGGGAATTTCTATCAGAGATGGAAGCACCCACGCACAAACGCACACATGCACGGCACAGGGAGAGAAAGAGAGAATTTCTCCTGTTTTAATTATTCGTGAAATGCCACAAGTTCTTTAATTTTTAACAAAGTTTACTTGTGTTTGGCAACCTAAAACGTGTGTTGGATGGCGCGTATTTTTGGGCTTACCTTAATGCGTATAATTCGTTGTTTTGTAAAGCTTTTATTTCATCAGCACCATCAAAGTATTACGCCGTAAGCAGCCTTGTGGTAGAGAGAATATGGTATTCGGTTCGTTACAGCTCCTCTTATACTGTTAAGATTTACTAATTTAAAATGAATCGACAAAACTGTAAATTTTATTTCAACTAGTAGCATGAAGAGCAAATCCTGCAAGGCCGCGGAAATAAGCGTAATGTGTACTTGTTTTACAAAGAATATTTATTTTACTACCACTTTATTAAGTTTTGCCACAAATACACAGGTTTCTCCTCGCCGTTAACACAGTTTACAGTCTTTCAGGCTATCACAACTCACAATGTTTACTTCTCATAACCTAGCTCACAAGGCAATTAGCGCAAGTTGCCATCGAAATTACCAAGAAGTTGTGGTTTGCATTTAAGATTTATATATATAAAACTCTTACAAATATTCGCACACTATTTGCCATTGACAATTACGCTGCACTTTACAATATTGCGCATGTTCAGTCACCGAGTTCAAAAAATGCATTGCTGGTAGCTCTTGGCAGAAGATTGAGAAGATAAACATGTTCACACAGTATAAAGTGTCGAAAACAGAGTTTGTTATGACAGTAGGAGTACTTCATGACTGTGTGCCTCGCTAAACATGCTTAACGTGTTCTTTATTCTCTTGCATTGGATTTTACGGTTTTAGAATACGACTTTGGCCTTGTATTGCTTTTACCGTTTGTTTTTAGCATTTTAACACTTTGCTGTTTTTAACGTTTTTACTCTTTACTTTTTTAACTTTTTACATTTCATTTTTTAGTGTTTAAGTATTTGCCATTGTGGTTTAGCTTTCATCTTTTAGCCACACCAGTTTGTGAGTGTTTTTAGACTTTAAAATTTGACTTGTGGCCCAAATGACCTAGCTGTCAACGGGCCCTTAAACCTCACTCACTCACTCACTCACTCACTCACTCACTGAATGCCTGCATTAAGCAGTCTTCCGGGCCACACTGCTTTTGAACATCAAAAATACGTTCGGAAGGTGTTTGAAACCTCTCAGGTCTGCAGTCATCAGTCCAGGAGTACCGAACAAAGTCTGCGAAGACTGGAGAAAAAACCTGTAGTGTAGAATACACATCGGCATTGAAATTGAGTCCCTCAATTGTGTGTGGCCTGATAGTCATTTAGGACACTGATCTTCAGTCCCCTTCAGCACCGCCTTGAACTGTCGGAAGAATAGCACATTAAGTAGCTAAATGAAAGATGTGCACCCACGAGGGATAGTCTTGACTGTATACACATGTTTTGAGGTCGTATAGCATAGATATGAGTAACTATCATATTTTTACCTTATCGCAAAATGTTGAACTAATTATTTTTGGGGACATAATTTGCAATGTAATATTCACTGCAAATAACTACATTAGGTGGAGTGAAACTGTTTACGATGACTAAAGATACTACTGTCATGATATCATGTTAAGTATGGTCCATTGTGAACGGAATATCGAATCTTCGTAGCTTACAGTGTTATAGACGATGACAGTTTATACATGTGTGTAATCAGCAACTCAAACATAGTCATAGAAACCAAGCCGTATTGGCAATTGCGATCGCAACTTGCGCTAACTCCCCTGTCAGTCCTTTTAGTGCTATTCTTCACTTCCTCTGTTTTTCATGCACTAAGTACGACGATATAATCACTCGCGACGCTCGTTGAATCTTCTTTCGACGTACCAACCCGACGACACGCACGCACAGCTGTATTCTGCCCACTGACACACTGGTCTACTGGTATCTGTAACTGTAACTCTAAAAACTCACTGCTCTGCTCTTCTCTGGTCTCCTTATACACTGGGGATTGCATCACATGGACCTTTCTCGAGTTCCACGCACACACACACGCACCGGAAAGGCCCCAACTAGAAGCCTCGTGAACGTTCTCGAAATCCCTTTTGTTTCTGCCGCTTCGATTGTTGATAATCACGTACACAAAGCAGTCACGCGAGGCAACCTGACTTTGAACATCTTTGGTTCACTCGCCAGCCCGGCATGTGGTGTAAAGTAGCTTGGCCCCGTCCATCCTCCGTTGTGAGCCGAGTCCGATGTCACAATATGTTACACTTCTTACGCTCTTTTTACTCACATAAATGAGGTATATATAGAAAATTAAAAATAAAAAGATAATGGCCGGCGGCAAAGGAGATATCAAGTGTTAGGTGCTTCACACCACTGCTTGTAACCGCCGGTCGGTAAGCAAGGATGGCAATGAGTGGGCAGAACAAACGCCGGTTCCAGGCAGTACGAGAAGCTTTGAGAAAACCTGTATTTCCAGAAACATCGGCGCTACCGATTCTCGGATATATAGGCGAGTCGGGACGGCCAGAGAAGTCAGTGTTGGACCACTCGTACTAGTTAGTCTCAAGAGACCTATGGATGAGTGAGCAGAACTGTCAGAGAGAGATGCGGATAGTGTGTCAAGGTTACGACAGAACAGCTGTTAGTTGCAAGGTCACGAGCTGTAAACTGTGTTAACAATAAAACAGAGTACTGTGTCTTGTGATTAAGCTTTAGAATAAATAAAGTGACATTTAAAGTAAATGGAGTTGTCATTTGTAACAACAACAACAACAATAATAATAATAATAATAATAATAATAATAATAATAATAATAATAATAATAATAATAATAATAATAATAATAATAATAATAATAATAATAATAATAATAATAATAATAAGAATAAGAATAAGAATAAGAATAAGAATAAGAATAAGAATAAGAATAAGAATAAGAATAAGAATAATAATAATAATAAGAATAATAATAATAATAATAATAATAATAATAATAATAATAATAATAATAATAATAATAATAATAATAATAATAATAATAATAACAATAACAGTAACAGTAACAGTAACAGTAACAGTAACAGTAACAGTAACAGTAACAGTAACAGTAACAGTAACCGTAACCGTAACAGTAACAGTAACAGTAACAGTAACAGTAACAGTAACAGTAACAGTAACAGTAACAGTAACAGTAACAGTAACAGTAACAGTAACAGTAACAGTAACAGTAACAGTAACAGTAACAGTAACAGTAACAGTAACAGTAACAGTAACAGTAACAGTAACAGTAACAGTAACAGTAACAGTAACAGTAATAATAATAATAATAATAATAATAATAATAATAATAATAATAATAATAATAATAACAATAATAACAATAATAATAACAATAACAACAATAATAATAACAATAATAATAGCAATAATAATAACAATAATAATCACAATAATAATAACAATAATAACAACAACAATAATAATAATAATAATAATAATAATAATAATAGTAAGAATAATTATAATAGTAATAATAATGATTATAATAGTAATAATAATAATGATTATAATAGTAATAATAATAATGATTATAATAGTAATAATAATAATAATAATAATAATAATAATAATAATAATAATAATAATAATAATAATAATAATAATAATAATAATAATAATAATAATAATAATAATAATAATAATAATGACAGTGACAGTGACAAGGACAGTGACAAGGACAGTGACAGTGACAGTGACAGTGATACTGATAATGATACTGATACTGATACTGATGATGATGATGATTATGATGATGATGATGATGATGATAAATCATTGATAAGTAAACAATGTCACATTATCTAGGCAATAATCTTCATGCACTAGAACTTTCATTTTATGCGAATAATGCAATACCAGCTTCTTTGATGTTTCAAATGAAAGAGGTTCCTGTTATCTTTATGTACAAAGGACCAGCTGGAAAATGTCCGATCCAGTTGTGCAGACGAAAATAAAATGTTCAGTAATTTATTGGCCAACTCTGCTCCGTAAAGTTTTCGTTTTTCTCATCCACCTCAGTTCATCACCCAGAGATTTTGTCGAGAAAGAAAAGCATAATATTAATATTCATTAAGATCTGCTGTCACTAAGTCTATTCGGTTGAGGCAGCTTTTATATATGCCAATCAGTTCTCGGAAGGAAAGAACCCTCTGTATTGCTCTCTGATAGCTGTTTGTACAAGCTTATACAAAGCCTGATTAAGAAGTTCTGGATTATTTAAAAATAACTTGGAATCTCTCTGTTTTTCAGCAGCGTGGGAAGTGCTTGGATCTCGATCAGTGCAAAATGACTATAAATTCATGAGAGTTTCTGTTTACAGCATAATACAACAATGGTCCCCTCTTTATTACACTTTCGTACATCAAAATATTAGGCATAACGTAAATTGCTAGCTGATGCAGTGTTTCAAGATAACCACCGCATGCAACCAGTAATTAGAACTCTACATCAACGGACTCTGGTTCTTCAATGTAACCGTATGAAACAAAAGCGTTGGATGATTTTGCGTATTTTATGTTTCTTCCGTTAATTACGCGTTATTTATGCGTGCTTTAATGCAGATAATCTTTTTTACGTGTAGAAGCCCAACCCTGGTCAGCACCACAGAGTTCTGGTTGTATTAAGTGTGTAAGCACAGAAAGTAATCCTCAGACATAGGAATTTCCAAGTATTAAAGTCAGGGTGGAAGGAATTAAGGTTGAACAGTTACTGGACTTCCGTTAGGGTCGTCGCGGTCACGAGGTAACCCCAGTACCTGGTATATTTATTTGGCGTTTGCAGACCCCAATCAGACTGATTAAAACAACTACCCTACTGCTCAACGGAGGTATTCTTTAAGTTTCCAGCTATACATCGACTGTGTTAACTTGCTCAGTGAAGGTACTGTTTACGTCTTCAATTAATTATCGACTGATTGCCCTAATGTGCTCAACAGAGGCACTGTTTGCGCATCCGGTTATCCATTGCCTAACTTGGCCTGTTGAACCACTCACAAGTGACAGCTTCAAATGATTGTGTATGCTTCCTTTCTGAATCCCTGTGGGAGAGTGAATGTTTACGTTCCCAGTTATACATTGACTAACCTGACCTTATCAAACATGACAATACGTGGCAGTTTCAATGGATTAGATATGCTTACTCTCCCTAAACTCCTATAGAAGAGGCTTCGGTTAGGCCTCCAGTACCCATTGACTAACCTGACCTGCTCAGCCACTTACAACATGTGGCGGCTTCAACAGATAGACATTGTTCCTCGTTAGACTCCAGCAAGGGAGGGTTTTAAACTTCCAGCTGTCGGTTGACTAACCTGACCTACTCTGCCACGCAGAACACACTTTCTTACTAAGCTCTTCAAAGGGAGGATTGCTTAACTTTTGTAGAAATTCATTGCAGTAAACAACCCTAACAGCAACTTCTAAAACATGCCGGCTACACTTCCTAGTTTAACAAGATAGCTGCCCTTAGCCAATTCAACGCTCTCTTCTTGCAATAATTTTGGAGTAATGTCATGAAATGTCGCGAGGTATGGAACAAGACAATCCCGAGCATGTTCAATATATCAATTCGTATATGTTATTTTACAAATCCTTGTCTCTCGAAATAGGGCTGCACATCTTAGGTTTGGGTATCTCTTACTTCGGCTTCATTTACATTGCCATCATCAGTTGGCTTTATTAGTGATCTTTAATACTTAAATCATCTAACTTAATCCTAAGACTCCAAAAGAATTAAAATTATTTTGTTGTTTAACGACGTTGCCAATTGCCAGGATCACATCAGCGTCGCCAGTGCGCCGAAATTTTGTCCCGCAGGAGTTCTTTTACATGCCAGTAAGTCTAGTGACATGGAGCTGTCTTTTTAAGCACACTTAAAAACCATCAGTCTGGGCGGGTTTGAACCCGAGACCTTGAGATCAGTAGGCCAGCGTCTAACCACTGAGGCACCCAAACCGACTGATGAGAGTCCAAGCGTTCGTTCTGCGCAATCTTAAAATGTACAAAAAAAATTGAAGCTAGCGAATTAGCGCAAACATTTCTACGCTTCGTTCTGTTGTCGTACTTCAAGGTAAAGTCAACTTATGCTTTTGGTCCAGGTCAAGACGAGTAAGTGAAATAAACTTCTTGTTTGTACATGAGAAAACCTCAAATAAGAACAGTGTATAAGCTTCGATAAATATGAATTATATGAAAATGTATATATGACTGACAGGTAGAGTAATCCCTGCCCTGACATTTTCAGGATCTCCGTAGTAATAGGGAAGAATGATATAAAGATCTTAACATATCAACATTTCACTGCTACTATTGGTACCAACAATCGATATTAAAGTGTAAAAGGAAGTCGAGGGGTTACACATAAGGGTTGGTTTAAACTAAATAAACAGGCTCCTCCCTTTCCACCCTATTTTCTCTCCCTTGATAGCAAGCGGTAGGGGGGATCATGAATAAATGATGGCCATATTTATGATGTTGAAGGGGTGGGTAGACGTGGTTGTAAATAAGTTATCCTGCTATCCTGCGCAGACAACGCGTGGAACTATGGCTCCGGTATTATAATGATATTCTCAAGTAAGCTAGCTTTATAGCATGTCCCATATGTACATAGCATTCCTGATTCGTCCTGCCCTTACAAAATGTGATTAGTTGAATTTTAATTTAATCTCGCAGCGGCGGACTATAGATACACATGTCCCATTTTCTGGCATACAATTAAACGTGACTGAGAAACGTGTTAGATATTACTGAGTATTAACTTCATAGTTTGTGATCCCTCTAAGATTTCCAAACGCACTAGATGCTTCAATAAAAATACACAAGATATGGAAAAACAATGTGTATATTACTGTAAAATAGACAGGCGATAACAAAATAAACATTTTAAGATTAAGAACATGGTATCACATACGCAGCATAATAAAAATAGCGCTACATAAATATAATTGAAATCTGACTTATTGGAACATCTTTATTTGTCAGTTAGAGTGAAATATAACACAAGCATTTGTGCACTGTCAACTAATGATACGCTAACCATTAATGGGCGTACTTACTGTACAACACGTCTTAAAATACTGAATGGAGAAAATCAAATGTTTGTGAAAACTATAATTATAATGTTTAGGGATGGAACCTCGATACCGTCGATTCCCGGGGCTATCAAAGTATATCTAATGCTTTGAGATAAACTGTCAATACTTTTTCGATACTTTCAAACTTTTATATCTTGCATTAGTGAAATTTGTTGCGTTCAACTTTGTGCTAGACAAGGAGTTAAAGGAGTCGAGACTTCATGTTACTGCATCGCACGTGTCCCCAGAGAGTTCCTGGGAAATAGTTACCGATAGACATTGACCGCGTTTCCTGTGAAAGAATGAATGCAACGTTTCAAGATAAAAACATTCAAAACAGTGGGGAAACAAGTAAGGTACTCCTGTAACATGTGGCGTTAACTAAGTTGAGAATGAACTGATTTATCTGACGCACTAAATCACGTTCATGAAATAGCCTAGCTTGTTGACTCGCTCTCTGCCATTACATTTACCTACTCCGGTGACCAAAATCTGTAAATCGGGTCTTAGGATGTGAGATAATACAGCGCATGGAAATATTTGCTACTTTCTTTCATCTGTTACTTTGTGTTTTCCAAGAGAAACTCGGGTCACAATAGTAACTTATAGGTTTACCGTACGACTAGTTTTACCAAATGTACAACAGCGATATTCAATAAAACATGGGTGAAGTGAGGAGACGATATTTATAATAACAGAATAGTGTAAAATGTCCAGAAAAACGTTTTTGCAGTGGTAAGTCACACAATGCAACAAATTTAAGGAAGCATATGACATCCATACACCGAGTGAAGTTTACAAAACTCTATTGAAAAGAGCAATTTACGAGTTTACGTCGCAGAACGTGATGCTGCGACAGTTGATGAGGAAAAGTAAAATTGGTTACATGTGATTGTACACAGAAAACCACCAATAAGATCATAATTAAGTAAACAGGTTATCGCATTTTATAAAGTGAGTAGCAAGTATATTGGTGCATAAAAACCAATACGGATATTGAGTATAGAGTATCGATAAACAGTGACATCGTCCCATTACTAATAATGTTTAAAACAGTTTCTGTGACCACTTGTTACTATCCTCGCTATTGCCTTTCCACTCTGCAATTTTCTGCACGTTGTTTTCCCGTAGCTATTATACATCATAAGAGAGATCTATGAGTCCCCATAGGATGCCCCTGACGATCGCTGATGCTCCTGAGGCAGTTTTGTGAAGGCTTGTTTCACAGCGGTTTACTATTACATTATGGCATATGGTACTCCTGTTGTGCCAGCAGTACCATCACAATTTCCCAGAAAACCACTAAAGCTGTAGAATTCCGTCATAAAACGTTGGGTCCCGCCCTGTGAAAGTTTGTCATTCTACCTTCTCTTGTTTACATACACAAATCATTGCTTTTGAACAGCAAACATCTTCCAAAGTTCAAATCTGTTACGATATACCTATCCTTATTTAACACTTAATTTCATAGTTCAAACACAACCTATAGCCCGAACAGGGAATCAAATTTATGCGCTGTCTTGCTCACAACTGATTTCTTGACTGCGCTGAGGTTTTTCACCATAGTACCAATCTAATCCTCATTTGGTCTGGAAATTTATGAGCAAATATTAATTATCTTATTTTAATTTTGATTACTTACAAGGCTACTATTTCGTGAGGGCGTGAATTACATTTGTAAGATTATTGATGGTTTAAATACCTATATATTGTGTAGCCTATTGTCACACCTGACGTAATAAGACGTTGTTTGCCATGATGCGGAATAACTCACTTTTACTTAAATGTAGTGGAAAATCTTATAACCACAGTGAAAGAAGATGAAAATAGCTGGTTATGATGACTCGATAACTACGATGTTTTTGTACTTAAAACGTTACCTTATAAATGCATTAAACAACATATATATATACAACTTAATTGTTACACTATATATTTCCTAAAACAAATATATTTACGTTCAAATATCTATACTTTCGCAGTGCATAAAGAACTCAAAATGAAATTGTTAACATTGACTCGATAACTACGATGTTTTTGTGCTTAAAACGTTACCTTATAAAGGCACTAGACAACATATATATACAACTTAATTGTTACACTATATATTTCCTAAAACAAATGTATTTACGTTCAAATATCTATACTTTCGCAGTGCATAAAGAACTCAAAATGAAATTGTCAACATTCTTGCGCTATAAATTAAAATAATAAAACATCGACATTCTGGCACATAAGCAAACGTATAACTTATCTGTTATTAAAACGGTAACGTCAAATGAAAATTAAAAATAAATTTCGCCTGAGTTAAACCAGTTTTACGTACAGAAACTGACCAAATGCATATAATCTCTGTATCTTGCAGCCTAAATTTGCATAGTACACTCGAAGTAAACGACAAATAAGATCGTAGGACTTTCATAGTTGCTTTCAATTTAACGAGAAAACTTTATTACGCTGCCGAGTTTCCAAGGTCACGCCGAGCTAACAACCGAAGATGTCTGCCGAGTGGCAAACGAAACATCTACGAAGATGAAGCGGAGCCTGTAGAGTTGTAGATCATTGCTACACAACAGGAAAAGCCATTGACATTTAATATAGAATGCTACTGCAAATGGACGCATTCGGATATTATAATCAGATTTCCTGATAAGTGACGATTTGATTGATACAACCGGAAGAATTTTTGTAATTTATTTGGTATAGAGTATTTATTCTTGTCATATAAAAATCACCACCACCAGTAACTTTGATAGAGAAAATGATGCAATCAGTGAAAAGTAGTGTAAAATAGAAAAGTTAGATCTGATTTAGACAAATATATAGAACTCTTTTAGTAGAAACCGCATACTCAGTAATTAGTCAAGTGACATTAAAATTACTAGTTTTGAGTTATAGCAGCGTCAGATGACGTCATATATTGATCATCCATTTTACGAAAGCCACTATAGCTTTAGGGTCTGTAGCCGGAATGAACCCAGGGAGAACTCCCGAGAGTAAAATGAGCCCTAGGGAGACTGACCATCTTTCTACCATCTGTTAACCATTTTCATTCAAGGAATCAAGTTATTCAGCTTTAGGGCTTTAAGTAATTACGTTGAATTTTGTGTAAATTAAACACGACATTAACCTAATTCTAGTTGTATGAAAGACTGTTGAAACCCCTGAAGTTAAGAATCCCATATCAATATGGGGGAGCACACATAATTTTCCTGTGCGATGGAGGGTACTAACTACAGTAGGTTTACATATATACTTCCATTTTAAAATGATTCCATCTCTTAAAATGTTACATTGTTTGTGTTGAATTAGACACGTAGTTCTTGTACACAAGTACACAGTCAGCTCTAATTTAAGATACCCCTGAGATCTAGGTGAACAAACAAGATTTAACTCTGTAAGCCTGCGATTTATAACATCAACTTTAATATTTTAAAGTGATTATGGTGAAATAAGCTTGCAACTAGTTTGACTGAAAATAGGACTTTAAGAAAGAATGGAAGATAAACTTATTCAAATTGGAAAACGCTTTACCTGACGAAGCATTAAGTTAAGAATTTTGAACTGTTAGCAATTGTTAATTTTCGTTTGTGCACGTATCTACAATTATTTTTTTCTGCTACACTGTGCACGCAGATTTTTCTGAAGTCATGCAGCTTGTGTTATTTCTATAAAGCCCTTTCTCTATAGACACCATGTACAGTTACTTCCTAGACCTGCAAACTGTTAGTCCGTAAAGTTTTCTCCTTGTAAACATCATATAGTTACTGTTGGAAATCCCACACACGGTGTTAGGTCAGTAAATTTTCCTCCTGTACACCCATGCACTTCCTTCACAAAGTCCTGCACACTGTGTCATTTTGCAAATATTCCTCCATGTACACACCATATAATCACTCGTGGTAATCCCATTCACAGTGTTACGTCAGTAAGCTTTTCTCCTGTACAACTAGTACTTACTTCTCGAAGTTCTGCACCTTGTGTTATTCTGTAAAGTTTCTTATTTTATCCATCTTGAAGTTAACCTTGGAAGTTCTGCAGACGTTGTGTCGTAAAGCTCCAGCCTGTACATGTCATGCGATTACTTCTGAAAGTTCCGCACACTGTAATAATGTGAGAACATAAGCAGCTAGTTCTGTTTGATTGCTGTGCTTAAGGGAGGGTCTTGCATACCCATTTGTGGTCATATGGTCAACTTTACATATGCTGGTATCGTAAACTTCATTGCGTGTTTATTCTCATATAACATTTCAGATATCACGTAGTTTAAACTTGCACTTAACTACACATATATTCGTTGTGGTGAAAAATTGAGTATACTTATCACTTAAGGTTTTATCCTAATTTTTAAGTTCAGTTAAGCTTCAAATGCAACTGAAAGTACACAAAGCGCACCTAATTTTTTTTTTACTTAAAAAGTGCAGGTAGCAAGCTTCTTGTTTCACTAATTAAGATCTCTACCAAGAAAAGTTTAGAGGTTCTGTGAACTCTTTAGAGAAACAAAAGTGAACTTTGTTCAGCAATTCTCTTCTTTTGAGTTTACGAAAAAACGTTTTAAGTGAAAAGTAGATGTAAGGCAAAGAGATCCTCTTAGGAAATTAATGTTCTCTGCGGATGTCCTGGCGAGAAAGGAGCCTTTTTAAGGCTATTAGCCGCAAAAATAACGCAAGAGAAGGGACATAGGGGTGCTTTGCTTGTCATCTTACATATTTTTAAAAGTACATTAACGTCGTCTGCTTACGAGACAGTGTTGTGTTCAATTTGCTCACTTCGTCCGTCTTATGCTGCTCTCCCCCTCTTCCGCAAAGTGAGGATTATTAATACTCAAAAGCATAAAAATATTTCTTCTCTTAGTGGTTTCAAACTTAGCAAGAAGAAATCTTACACAATGCAGAGAACTAGCTGGGCTAATGTGATAGTTTATCCTCTGTGCTTCCTTACTTTAAGTTTTTCATTTTTATTAATATATGGGTAACATTTTAATGAATGCTAAAAATTAAAGTTACCGATAAGATTAACTCGAACTACTAATATATTAAGGACAATTTTGTATCTATTTATGGTTATTGAAATTAATGTACATTGAAGTAAGCTGTACTTACATGTTTCCCTGTATGTGGATGAGTTTAACATATAGCACATGTTCACAGTTCGTCTCAGTTGTTTTAACTTCTTATAAAGTTCATATATAATTGGTTTACTATTTTACTAGAAAAAATTATTCTCATCGTGGTATTGTTGAAAGTGTCAGACGGTCTAATTCTTTTGTAATTATAAATAAGGATTATTCCAACAGCAATGCAGCAAAAAGACTGTACAAGGAAATTTAATGTTTTGGTTCAACGTTATATTTTCAAAATTCCGCTTTGTTATATCACGTATTGTTAATAACGATGTTCCAGATCATTAGTGAGTCTTTGGCATTCTCACTTTGTGTTGACAGAATTATTTAAAAAATTGCAAAACGAACCGAGGTCAAAATTAACAACATGAATTCTAATGAAGATAATTGCGAACAATGTTTTGTCAAATGAAAACAGCAGTAGAGGCATATAAAAATACGTAATAAGAAAGAGAGTATTGTTGTCATTAGAGTTTTTATTTATGGACGCTTTTTAACTGCTGTGGTTCTCAGCGTCCCATTCTATATTGGACATTAAAGACGGCCTAATTTTGCTCAGAGGCCTATTTATTAGGCTTGAAGTGCCTAAATCTACGACACGGAATCACTGGCTTTATTTCCCTTCCGAAGGAAGGCATACTAAGGAAGTTTACGCTCCAAAATATCCATCGCCCTTTGTCGGGTTTGAGCCCGTGACCTCGGGAACCAGAGGCTAGCATGTTACTCCTGGACCACGGAGAATGACTTGCCATCTGGTATTGTCGTTTCTTATACTATGATCTAACATATAAATGTAAAATTACATTTGCCGCTCACTGCAACCAGCAAGGCATTTCCAGCGCACATTATCTAGTGTGACGTAATTGTACTGGTTGCTCAGGACATGCACAAGAAGCTTTTGACAAGATTAACTTCATATAACTTATACAATGTTTATTACGAGAAACACGTGGCACACCAAAAGAAGTGAAAATCTGCTCATTGTTTCGCACGTCTGGGCGGTTAGAATCAAGCTTCTACAGCCTCCCTTATATTGGTAAATCCCCCCCCCCCCCACAGTTTGGCTTGACACGAGTATAACAGATTTGTAAATACAACAAATGAAAGCTAAATTATTAAAAGATATGCGGAAAGAATCGCAGGAGTGAAGTACTAATAATGGCGTGCCTTTTCGCGAAGTTTTAGGGTATTTTTGGTGTTAAACTTTGTTTTTCTCCTCCCATTTGGACAAATGGGTGTTCTTTCAGCTCTCTCTTCATTCTTTCATTTTATCCCTCCTCCTTCGCTGAAATATTTGATATGAGGTTGTCAAATTCTGTTGAGTCAAGCGGTAAAATATATACTAGGGATGACATTGATCCACTTGTGGCGGAATATACAAGTCTGTCAGAAAACATGTTGCCAAGTACTGATGAACACTCGTATATCATACAGTTTTTATGAGAATAATGTTGATTTACTGCACCTTATGTTCATAGTATTTGTGTTTTATTGCCCGTTTATAGCCCAGTTCTCACCACAATTGTCATATAGGTGGCCTTTTGCTTTGGAACATATTGTCTATCGTCAATGGTGTTAATTCGTATACAGTTGTCTTTTATAGTTGGTTTTCCTTTGAGTTATACACGTTAGATCTCATTCTCTCTATCTCTCTCTGTATGTCCCTCTCTCTCTCTCTCTCTCTCTCTCTCTCTCTCTCTCTCTCTCTCTCTCTCTCAATAATTGTGCACAGTCTTATTCTGCACGAATGTTTGCATTGCGCAGAAATGCATATAAATAATTTGATGTTTTCAACGTTCTACCAATATTTCAAAAAGCAGCTCACTTAATACACAATCATAAGAGGGTTACGATAATATAATTGTTATTTAATTATAATTCATTAACACACTCAGCAATGCTTTAATATTTTGAAGGCTGCTTTAATGATGGTCTAAGGGAACACATAATTTGTATTTGGAACCAGAAGTTTTAACTGATACTTCATTCACTGAATGCTTATATTCCTTAAAATGTTAATTCTTCGTATTTTCTCTGGTAATTTTTCGCAGCAGCCTGTTAATGATACCTTAATATTTGGTACCCAGAAATAATACAGAAAACTGGTCTTATTTTAAATTCTTTTGTAAAATTTTCAAATAAGACTGATTGTTCTTAACAGTCTTATTATTACTATTATTGTTACTGTCACTGTCACTACTATCATCATCATCATCATCATCATCATTATTAGAATTATTATTTTTTACTGTTGTTGCTATGCTGGTAGTGTTGGTAGTGATGACAATAATAACCATTATTCCAAATATATCCCTTACTTGGCATATTAGAACGGTTGATGATTCGTTTTAGGGTCCTAGTGTAAACGTTAGCCAGATGTCCCAGGTGGAAATATCATAAACTCCTCTAACTTCTACAAACCCTACAACTAGACATTTGCCCAAATTTAATCATCGAACTCGCTTGCCTGATGATATTGCCATTAAGCGTACAATTTCAAATTAAATTTAAATGCCTTTTGTAATGATAAGGGTTATGTTTTTGAATCTAAGGGCATTGTATACAGGCTGTAACTTCATTGGTGCCAAATTCCTCTCAACGTCAAAGCAGTAAAAAACATTCATCTAAAAATTGTTTCTTACAAAGTTATTAAAGATTTTGAGCTTTCGTTGATACCAACAACAATTAATTGACAAGTTGTGTTCCGTTAAATGTTCGATTGTCTTTGTTTGATTATTTTTTGTAGATATGAGAATTAATAAATCATGAAATTAAGTTTCCTGCTGGTCCCTATTTGTTTCCTCTGCACCTGAAAGAGTTGTACTTACTCTTCCTCATAAATGGATTGCACCATTTAATTGATGATGTACCTTTGGGCGTCATCCTACAAATGCTGTTTTTACCCGATTGCGTGCCAACTCATTGTCAACTGGGGTTCATTGCATGGCCTGCTCGATCTCCTGTTTTGAATACAATGGACTTCTTCATCTGGGTACATTAAAAGTTTCTGGTTTATCCAACTCCTGTACCAGATGCTGACACTCTGAGAGAGCGTATCCACACCTACTTGGAGCAAATACGAAACACAACAGGAATCTGCAACACAGCGCGCGATAGCATCAAACGGAGGCTTAGGGCATGCATCAAAGCAGGAGGAGGCTCCTTCGGGATATTTTTGTGACCTTCAATTTTGTCCTGCATCTCATTAATAAATGATTTTCAGACCCATCTTCATATGAACCTTTTTACTGTTTTAATGTTGGTAGGACGTTCCCGAAGTATTTGTCATCAATAACGATAGATACTGTATAAGCAAATATTTGCACAGTTTACAACAAACATATATCTAGAAAGCAACGTTTCATTTTGTGACAGCTTGAATATAATAACCTCTAAGATCTGAAAGCGTTTCCAATAGTCATTATTTCGTTTGTATGAAGTGTTGCATCCTAACAGTCTTTTGTTGATCTCTCCCCTCCGCTCTAAGTCCAAGAAAGTAAAATAAATTAACAAACTTTGAAACCCAAGGTGCTAAAGCTGCATGTCAACTAAGACAAAACTCTAAATGGAAATTCAAGCAAGCAACTTGACCCACCTGGAATTCAACTTTGGATACACCTTTGCAACACACCTAAGCATTGAACAAACCTGTGTTATAATTTTTTCGTTTTATGTTTTGATTAACACCAAGAGATGACGAGGTCATTTTACTTTGGCAAACCTTGAGAGTGTATCAATTACAAACCATAACAGCATTTACTATGCATTAAAAAGTCAGACTTCCTTCCAACTACTGAAATCATCTCTATCTTTAGCCTTAGTTCAGACACATTAGAATGTGAATGACTACAGTCAGGTTGCAACGTATTCCGAAAACCATGGATTTTCCCCATTTAATGTTTAAATGCAAATAATATGCATGTTTGCAATTTTGCGGACTATTTAAGCCGCGAATATTTTTAAAATAAGTTTAAAAATCATCTACTTCAGTACAATATCGTGAATGTGTATTTAGAATCTTCATTTAAGATTCACAGTTTTTTGATTTAGCATTTTGATTAAGAGATTTACATTCTAATATTAAGTGTTGGAAAACGTATCTGGAAAGATAGAGTTAACATATCCGCAAATAGATTCATATTTAACGTTGATTCACGTTTGTGTATAATTATTTTATATTGGTTCAGGAAGGTAGTGTTTGTGGCGTATGCATTAGATAAGAATGTGCTTTGGATCCACAGGAAATGTCATTATTTATTATTTTAGTATAGTTAACAGACAACTGCGTATTTTCCTCCAATAATGTTTAATACAAATAATATAAGACATGTCTTATGCTCTCCTTAAGTTTTAGGTATAAACATAGTTGATTTAGTAATTCACATGGTTTGATATTTTCAGAACGGTGTATAGCGCCTACCCATTTTCACCCTAAGTAAATTGAAGTCTAAACTTATCAGGCAGACAGCTACGCCAGTGACACGAAAGGGATTCTTGACGGAAGTACAGAAGCTCACAGTTACTTCCTACTGTCTTACCACAGTAATGTGCTTACAGATCCCTATAACAAATTATGTAAAGCTGTTATGCGACATATTAACAGCTGCCCTTTAATGTTACTCGAAACTAAAATAAGGAAAAACAAGCGTGTGCTTTGTTCCATAATTAAATACCACAGTGGTTAAAGAATATTAACTGGGATAAAAGTGAGTCACTTTGTCTAATCAAATGTTAACTCTAATGTTGTATATAATGTAAAAGCAATGTCAGTTTATAGTGGCTTAACCTAATCAAAAACTTTAATGTCTTTAATTTCAAAGCTCTTATCTTAGTTTAAAAAGAGAACTCAACCAAAAGCTCAGTACTTTATCAAAGTATCACCTTATCGGTCATTAAAAATACCAAAATGAGCATTATTGGAAGAAAATCTCCCTTTGACATTTGACATGGAATTGTTCCAATTGTTCCAATGTATTCGGAAAAGTGTTATCCCGACGAAGTTAGTTTGAAATAATGTTCTTATTTGTTCATTTTTCTATAAGATTACGCCGGGTTTTTTATTACATTCTATGTAACAACATGACAAACCAATTTATATTTACTTGAGTTGCCCTTGCTTTTGAAATATCCGAGATTGATGTCTAATTACAAATATAAAGCGCATATTCGTCTGTTTTTCATGCTCCTTACAAGTGTTAATAATTTCATCCCACTGTACAAACCCTTAAAAGCAGGAATTTTTATCCATTGCGTGAATTGGACTTGAGGGAGCAGTAGATTATGAAGCGATCATCAATTGCGTCACTGAACAGTGACAAAGTAAAGGATTTTATAGGTTGACATAACGAGCAAGCACTTTCTTTAGCATTTCTAGGACCCAAAGGTAACCAGGAAATCAAACTCTCCAGCCAGGTCTCACATCCAATCTGATGTGTTCACAACTAGGCTACGGAGAGACCCATTTCTTTCACTGCAACCACGAACTAACTGTAACTAAATGTGTGCAAATAGTAACATGGGCGGAGCGAGCCCTTTAAACAAATATTGCCAACCAACGTATGGAATGATAACTTTCCAAAAACGGACTATATTCCATGTCATCCCTCAATATTGACTACTGATGTAACATTCTAATACTACCACTACTCCGCGGCACAACAGCCCGATGCAGAGCCAAGCACTACCGCCTGACTGCTGCGTCCTCCACCTCTGCCTACAACGTATGTTATGATCGGAGTGTAGCATTGGTGGGTGGGACGTTGTAAGCACCCCAAATAGCTCCCGGCCGGTGAGTACGGTCTTTACAACCTGGAGCCACTACTTTTCCTTAAAATACTGCCTGACCACCAAAAGAAGGCGAGAGAGGTCTGAGGTGCGAGACAAGGTTTGAACTGTTAATCTACTTACGGAATCAATTTGTTTACTACGAAATGCATGCATGTGAGTCACTCATGTTATCAGACCTAATTGAATATCGTACTAATCTGTATAAACATGATGGGACTGTAAGATAGGTTTACGAAGCACATTCCTCCTGCTCGCCTTCTTCTGGCTGTCAGATAGTAGCTTCTCAACTGCCTCCCCCCCCCCCTCCCGCACCAGGGACTTCACGAGGTTCAGTGCATACTGGTACCGGGAATCGAATCCAGGCCTCCCGCTTGGTAAGCAGCCGTGCTACCAACCCGCTATGGAGACGACCACTGCTTCAATGCATTTGGTATTTTTATTTATTGGTTTGTTAATGGGTACAGCCATGGAAGAAAATGATTGAGCCGTTAGGAAAGCAGCTGTGCTTACTAACAGTTTTTTTCTCCATATTTTATGGTCTGTCGGACGGAGAAACAGGAGTTTGGTACACCGTCCCTTTCTTTATCAGGAACAAATACAAATGCGAGTATGATCCAAGACGCAGCCTATTTGTGTGTCCAACAGGCGATAACATATGGAACCTACCACCAATAAACTCAGCCGCATGTTGGAGGTATCGACTTGTGTAAACTGTGCTGCAACACGACGAGGGACTTAGAAATGATCTACTCCCCTAATGCGCTCAATCATTTTTCCATGGTGGTACAACGTAGTATACCAGATTTTTAAGTGCAAAAGAGACAAAAAGGAGACTGAAGTGGTTCGAACTAGACTTTTGGGTGTACTGGGGGTGGTTGGAGTTCACCCCTGAGCCCCACTCTCTGTATAGTCCTGTTATGATCTCTCCATATTTAATTGTATGGGCGGCATGATCCACCAGGTAACTTGTAACTTTTGAGTACTTATGCTGTACTGCAATGTCATGAGGGTCGATAGTTCACCTCTTGCCCACGAATGCCAGCCACGTAAATGCAACCTTCTGTTTAAAACACACACCATAGCTACCGTAGCAGGGTCTTTAGATTCTTGCACAAGGTTGCAATGTCTACCATTGTTATATGACAATACAACGTTATCTACATTGATGAAAGGTTAAATAACTCACCAATATCAAAAAGTATGTAGAGGCTAATAACTTCACTTCACTAAAATTCAGTTGTACCCATTACACAACCAACGCGTTTCAGCAGCTTGTTTCTGGTTGTGTAATGAGTACAACTCAATTTTAGTGAAGTGATGTAAATTCAGTTGCCGAGTATCAGCAAACGTTCACATTTTCTAATGGTGAAATACACAGATCCCATGATTCACTCTGGTGTGCACAGCAAATGAAATGGAAGATTTAAGTTCTAAAATGTCCACGTAGCTTTTATCATTTATCCCTAATTTCGGCCCAGAGAGATGGCCTAGGCGGTAGCATTTGTGACTCGCATTAAGGAGGTCGTGGGTTCGATCGCCGCCGGCCTTCCTGAACCATGTGGTTTCCCCGAGTCGCTAGGCGAATACTGGGAAGGTTCCTTTCATCCCTTCGAATTTCCTCTCCATCTATTTTATCTTACTTTTCATTTCACTTCAGTCATCATCCACTTTGTTCTTCCAGGATTGAAACGTGACAGGTATCTCGGCACTGCATGGCAGGAAAAATGGATGCTCTCTGTAAAACGCCGGCGGGGTGGTCTTCAGTTTTCGGGCCTCCCAGTGGGATGTACAGGCCTGCAGGAAGGGGAGGGCTGCAGGTTGCGCTATTCGCCACCGGGGAGCTTTATTCTGGAAATGGTAGGAACCCTGCCCTCTGTTCTGCCCTGGCTCCTTAATCGGCCACCCTCTGTCTACTCTCACCTCATCCCTCTCTCTCGGGGCACAGATACAAAAGCCCTCAAGAGTCGCGGTGACGAAATCCCTCTCTCCTTAGCTTGCCTTCCCTTAGCTTCATAGTTTCATCGGATACGAATTACATGAAGCGTGTCTGCAATTTAGTCCTCTCTCTTACATCGGCTACAGCACAAAGTATAATATGAAGTTCAGTGATATCCAAATAAACAATTCTTTGCGATCAAGAGTTAAATGTGCTGCTGCTGTATGAAGATCACATTAAAATACTTGTAAGCACAAAACGAATGAAGCTAAAAGAAATAAAAGGTAAACGAAGTAAGCTAACAAACAATCACATCGGTTTTGAAGTTGTCTGCCTCTTGGACTCTGAGAAGAACAACTTGAAATAACAAAACAAAACTATCGAAAGTTTAAACACGTACTGACAGATTTTTTCCCGTACTTAGTACAATTTGAAACATACAGAGCTGCCCTCAGCTAATGTGCATAATGTTAAAGTATCAAATACTTATACGTATCCGTACTGGCTTTAAGAGCTACTGTCTAGAGCTAATTCGTACTATGACTATAACGAGGTTCAGATGGGGGACTCAGCACGTCGATTTATTGAAGGTCTGTTGTGTCTTTGCTTCTGACGGGGCATCCCTCGGGAAGGAGGGGTAGGGTGAGAGGATACTAAGAATGGCCACACCTGGGCAGAGACAACAGCAGAGGTCAGGAACGCTTAACAGCTACAGGTTGAAACTCCCCGGTGTGTTTACATATCCCCTGTGTGGCCCAGTTCCCGGAGATCTCCCGCGATCCGGAGGATGAGTATTTACATAGAGAAAATTCTCTGCCCAGTACGCCGAAATCCTCGCTGAGAGTCAGAACCCTGAAATTTCCAACCAGGATGAAAGTTAAAATGAAAGGGAAAGGGAGGTAAAATGGAGGACAGGGAATTCAGGGTATGTAATTATCCTTCTCAGCATTTGCCTGGTGACCCAGGAAAGCTCCTGAAAAGACACCACGGCCACGGGAATCAAACCCACAACCTATCGACTGTGAACCACACACGCTACAGCCTAAGCCGTGCTACTCAACAATTCATACTCATAATAATGTTAACATCCATGTTCAAGAGGACTATGCAAATCGTATGCTCCTAATAATTATTGTTGAGAACAGAAGCTTTTCCAGAAGTTTGCAGAAAATCATTATTAAAAAGGACTGATGGACCAGCAATTGTAATAAGAGATAAAACTCTCATTGTGAAGCTTATTATTTCAGAAATTAGTAGTTAGATTCAACTTACTAATATGTTTTTCCGACTGTCTTTAAAATCGATTTTCATTGTTGCAGTGGTGGATTCAGACCAGTATTGGATGCAGGTAGCGCCCCACGAGGAACCACGCCAATATTCTTCCCGCCACATTTAACCTCGCATCTTACTTCACAATTTACGCCTCCACTCTTTCCAGGTCTCAAAGGTAAGCTTTTACAGCATTTATATCAGCATTATAATCCACAACACTGTTATCCTTTAAGACTTATGTTTGGTTACTTCGGTAAGATTGTACGTAAAAGTACAACAAAAATATCCAGACGTGCTCTTCTAGAATCAGGAAGTAAATATTACCGGCAGGTTCTGCAGCATCTTATTGCAACATGTTATCTAAGTGAAAGTCAAACCACGTCGCAGATTATTGAAAATATTGAAGAAATGACTTATATGCAAAGAGGAAAAAAAAAGAAAGAGGCAGAGTTTGCACTGAACCTTTTCTGTAGACAGATACCTAATTGTGAAATATGCGTGTAGGACTAAGGGCGGAAGGGAAACAATTTTCTGGTACAGTAATTAGTATCATCCCGTCCTTTGATCAATTTGCGGAATGTACTTACACGAATCCAAAATACTGAAGGCTTAATTTGTGGACTTCCTAAAATTTTGTCTAAATAGAGTAGCACAGCAGGTAAATTCCGTTTTCTCTCTTCCTCTACCTCTGTCTCTCTCTCTCTCTCTGCATTATTTCATTTGCACAGTATAGTTATTAAGCCACAGAAATGCCTTACTTTTCCTTTAAAGTAAGAAATTGTTTTTAAACTTTGTCACCCACTTACTTATACTAGATAGAGGAAGCGGTCATCTCCTTAGTGCGGTAGTAAGCGCCGATGCTTACCAAGCGGAAGACCTGGGTTCGATTCCCGGTACCGGCGTGGGGATTTCCTCCCACTGGAGACGTGATCCGGAGTGCACTCACGCTCGTTAGGTCCCTGAAGGGTCAATTGAGGAGCTACATGATTGAGAGTTAGTGGTCCCTGTTTGTGATGACCCCATAACCGGCCATGAGGGACCAGGCCTTGACCACGTCCCACCTCTAGTACTGTACCCACTCATGACGCCTGTGGTGGGTCATGGCGCAGCGGTCGGGCGGTAGGGTTGTTACACAGAGGAGTTTGTTAGATAGAGGAGGCGCTGTATTTCTCCCAAGGCCTCTGTGCTAGAATTTCATCGGATGTAGTACACTTTTTAAGGCCCGCTAAAGCCAACATACATTTTATTTTAAAAGAAGGTCTTTCTGCGCGTACGAATAATCGATATCTTTTATTTCTCAAAACTAGTTATAAGGGTTCATATTAAGATATAATGTACCCGTTCTCGGAAAATACCACTCGAGTACTTGCAGTATATGAAAAACTAGCCAGAAAAGCAGCCATTATCACTGCATTCAGATCAATATGAAGTATAATTAATATAAATATGAAAAAACTAGAAACGCATTAGATGCAACTTGTGGTAGATGCCGTTTCTTTAAAAACACCATGCAAACACTACTGGCAATAGTTTATTGAATGAGTGCTCGCTGATTTTGGATTCATTGCATCCCCAAAATATCCATTATAAGGTAACGGTGTTGGTAAGCTTAATAGGTACCCTTGGAACTAGAGCGAGTTAATGTTACTTCTGATTTCTAAAAGGTGTTTGGTCCCTCTTCGTTTCAAGTCAGACCTCATGGCATCTTGTGAAAACCCTCTTAATCACGTCACGGAGAGGATTCCGGCACGTCTGCCGATGGCTTATTGTGTGTCAGACCCCAGGAGGAATAATGAATGAAAATACCCTACAGGCGGCCTGAATGCACCACAGTCAGTACTACTTCGGCGGGTCCCTAACAGATGCAGGCAGTTGTTCAGCCAACTGAGGTCCAGATCACCACAGAGAGAGCACCAGCGAACAAGGTCCGGCTGATCAATCAGTGCCCCTCACAGGTGGCTAGCCGACCACAACGCCTCCCCTCAGTCGAGCGCAAGTTCTACCGCAGTGCATCCTACCGGCGACCCTGCTGACACAATCTGAAAAGATCGGATGGAGAGAATGAAATGAAAGGGAGTTATTCGGGGGAAGTAACGTAAATATCCTTCCCAGCATTCCTCTGAGTGACCGGGAAAAAATCCCAGAAAAAACCCAAGGTCAAGAAAGTCGGCCACAAGAATCGAACCCGCGACTTCCCGAATCCGGGCCACAGACTTTACCGCCTGAGCCATCCCGCTCGGTATCACATCACTTAGTCCTGGAATATTCGTGCATAGAAGTATATGCTCTGAGTTATTTCATAATCTGCTTTCAGGATGCACTAAGAGCGTAAGTTTGAGGTCAATTGTCATGACATCCTTGAAGACCTCTGATACCATAAGCTGATATTGGTGAACCACATCACTTAGTCTTAGAGTATGAACCGGGTTCTTGGATTCTATCTTGTTTATGCATAATCGAGTAGAGCTCTGTAGTTGGAGTGCACTAGAAAGTCAGCTTGAGGTCAGTTGTCGTAGCATCTTACGAACTTACCTCTGATGCCTTAAGCCGATATTGGTGAATCACATCGCTTAGTCCTGAAGTAGCATCTGGATTGTATCTTGCTTATGCATACGCAAGTAAAGCTCTGAAGTCAGAGTACGCTAAGAACGCCAGCTTGAGGTTTATCCCAGCTCCTTACAGCGCCATATCGCACATACTAATGGCATTACTTTGTCGTCGCATAGCTCAATGTATCACAATTTTAACGACGCCTGTCACCGCCAAACAATATTTCATCCTTAAAGAATGTACATCAAGGGAGATTAAGGAAATCATGCTTGCATTTAGAAGGAAATTTGCTGCTGTTTACACAGTCTACAAGAACCAAAATGCAAACAAATGGGAGGGAAAGTGTATTCTTTCATAATTAATGATTGAGAAAGAAGATGTTTTCAAGATTCTGATTGACTCTAGTAAACATAACAAAGGATTAGTATGTCATATTTTATTTATTTTACAATCGGGTTGAACAGAGCTGAATGAACTGTTACACATAAACTTTGCTAGTACCTTTCCTTACTATCAGGCTATAGTGACGTGTGATGAGAATTTATAGTATGGAAGCAATAACGCAGAGAACAGTTGACATGGCCAACAAACTAACTTTGCTCTACTTTTACAACTTGCAAGCCATTCTATGCCACAAATGTCTGTGTTAAAATGTCGCAAATATTTGGTAAACATCTGTTATTATTTATAAAGAAAAACTAAATTGACTTTATTTTCTTTCCTAATCACTAACAAGGTGACACCTGGATTACCCATAGTGAAGTAATAAGCAAGAAGTATTCTGCTTCCATAAAACGAGATTATGTCAACAGTGTATCTAAATATCGATTGTCAGAAAGCACTCCATGGCGTCTGTTGGTGTTCCAGAAAACTATTTGCAAAAATGTCTCCTGTGTAGGAATATGTTTGAAAATTGTATCACTAACTTTTCCACTAGAACTACGTTAATTAAGATATTGGAATAAATACACTTATGTCAATTAAAGCGGAAGTAATGCCCTTGCTTTTGTGGAATACACGCCTCTGTTAAGCTTGCGTATTTACATTCCCGATTGAACTTGCTGCCGATAGGATCCCTCTATCGCACCATAAAGTAGTGTGCACTGTCATTGCTGCATATTGCGCAGTTGTCAAAGTGAGTTAATAGCTAAATTACGAGTTGCAGCTATTTAATGGAATGAAATCACGACTATATCTGTGTTAGTTTTGGATTATGTAATCGTGTTAAGAGAAAACGCCTTCGAAAGTTCTTTGTATTGTGACGTATACTGGACGCAACATTGACATATTTGGTGGTAAGATAGTGGGATTAATAATGAGTTATATGGAGAGCATGAAACCTTTGAAGAAATCAAGCTGCATTGGAGCTATTTTAACATTATAAAGTACTCCAAAATTCCAACCAACCCGTCTAATGGGCCCAAAGTTTAAGTGACATTTGGCTGCCAAAATTTATAAGTATTACTCACAACTATTAGTTATAAGACAATGCATATCAGTAAAATGTGCATGAACTTAGATTCGTGTTTTAAACCATTAACGGGTCCTTGAAAGAAATTAAAATAAGACCCGTTTTTGTTAATTCACAAACTACTATGCATCATTCCTGTTTAATAAATGAAATGACAAGGTACAACTTTCTCTTGTTTTAAGTTGCAGAAAAGTACATGGCAGTAAACCATTTTACTTAGTTACTTACAGACTAAGGCGCAAACATTGTACATTTTACTTTAGAGGCTCAAACACGCGCGCATACACATATTCATATAGAATAAACAAACTAAAAAGTAACTGAAAACTTTTGCATGTAAATGATATTTGTGCTCATTGGAAAATCCAAGCAATAGCTTAATCTCCCCTCAACTGAATTATATTGCCATATGTTAGTGTATAGCTATATAGCGGGGAAAAGGAATACTTGTTTTGGACCCCGTAAGCAGGCGTGTTTAATATAGGCGTAGTATTTATAACAACACAGGCGTCAACTACATAACTCGAATATACAATACATAAAGGTCCATCTAATTGGTATGCATTATGAACATGAAATACATAAACACTATTTGAAAAAAATCTGATGTGTTGCACTCACATGACTTTCTCTACTCTTGTTCTAACTATTATTTCAAACTCTTATTCCTATATCTTCTTCCTGTTAGTTGAGATAAACATTTGCAGAAATTACCTTATTGCTTATTTTCTTGCAGGTACAAGGTGAATATGGGAATACAGTAGGCCTTAAGCGGTAGTCAAATCTTTCAAAGCTTTCACATTCCGCTCTCTTTGCACGGTTAACATATACAAAATGAATAACGACGTTCCATTTGACAGAAGTATGCTCTCCAAACCTCACAAAAATAACAAGGAATATCTCCGAAATTGTTCACTCTACAGAAAAGTTTTATGCATATAAACTATGTTTTAGCAGGATCTACATTTTGTATAGTAAGATTTGGTCTATCTCTTACGGTTTACCAGTTATGCAAAAGTCATCCAGGGTAAACAGGACCACATGGGCTATAGCCAGAGAATTCGAGATATAAATTTCATTTGGCATAAAAATATCTCAAGCATATGGCATTTTAATCAAAATCGTTGCAGCCGTTTTCAAGAAAACCAAAATTTTCGGAAGATTTTATATGTAAAGGGTGGTTTAGGGTGGAGGAATTTTCTTCAAAATCTTCGTGTCGTATCCTTAAAAGACATTTAAAAATGCCTTTTTGGATTCAGGGGGCCTTAAAACATATATTTCCGGTGAAATCTTGACATCGAATTTTCGGGTGGAATACAACACTTCGTCTACTTTAGGTAGTAGAGAAAGTAAAAAGTCGTGAAGACTTCATTGTCATGATGGGTTTCTGCTAGTGGTTTATGGAGCAGTTGGGCACCCCTAATTGGCGAAAATTGGAGTTTTTAGTAAGTTATTTTATTGCTATTTCGGAATTCGATGCGCCATATTGTAATACCTAGTAAGCAATGGATAGTACTATTAATGCCCCTAAGTGAACTTCCATTTCAATGCTATATGAATGTCCACAGTACGCCTTTCAGTGAAGCGGAAATTATGCAGGCTCTGCATTCACATTTCCAATGAATGGTATCTGAACTTTAGGCATCAGTAGCCATTTTGGAAGATTTAGACTCTTCAAAAACAAAATTTTAACTATGGTTATATTGAGATTCCTAAAATTCTCCACTAATTGTAAATATATGTTTACATGTCCTAAAAGACTCTTTATATATTTTAAATAATCACTTGTATTCAATGTGTTAACTGTTATTTTCTTGTTATAATCTTTTAATGTTTTAGATATTTTGAATATTAATTTTAATCATTTTTTTTCTTCTTCTTAAAATTGACTTTGTCATATATCTCTGTATTCTGGATCTTTATGGTCACCTGCAATGTCAGGCAGATGTCACAATTTTTGTTTGTGAAATATATATAAGTTTTATGTATCTCTAACATGCTACCCCGTACTCGCAAAGGGTGAAACAGAAGCAGTCTGAGCACTCGCATATCTCAATGCTATAAGGGTAGTCTTGTAATCGTAATGTCTGACCATTTGTGATGCAGCAAATGGCATTATCAATGTTACTTTGCATGCTATCAACTGCGTAAAAAATAATACGAAGTTTCCATTTACAAAATAGCAAATTTATGTTGAAAATCACAGTTGCTTGCAATTTTAATGGTCTATACCATCTATTTGAATGAGCTCACCCCTACCTTTATACTTAAGAAAAGCGATTTCCAACTCCTAATTTTGATTCAGAGATATCTGCAGATATAAAACATTTATTTGGGTTTCCGCTTTATAGTATGACATCTAGTGGAACGATCGCAGTACTCGTATAAACAAAACAAAAAAACTAAAATACTTGACAAACTATGAAGATTGCTCTCACAGCTTTACGTAAGCAATTTTTATGCTTAATATTTAAATATCCGGCTCCATATGACAATTATTGTCCATTATACTTAAACATGATTCTCAAATCTCTGACAGCAACATTTGAATACCGCCTAAGCGACCCCGCTCGGTAAGGGAATGAAATATTTCAGACTTTTCTTTATTGTATATTTATTTGTATGTCCTCTAAATTATATATTCTTATGACTTTAGTCCCATTTTGGACTTATTTTGGATTTGAATAGACTTTCGGATTTCGCGAAAGTAAATGTATTTATATGAGTGTATACTGTACTGTTAGTCTCGTGTAGTCGTCAACACAAGACAGGCATGACAACGTTCAACAGATGCAAATCTGTTGGCAAATGTAAAGACGATAGGGATATCAGTATGGACTCGCTTAACAAGAGCGAGTCAAAGCCACGAGCTCACTCTCACGTGACGTGCGCAGTAATGAAAAGGCTAAAAAGTAAAGAAATAAATAAATTACCTACTGTTTGGACTAGGGAGGATTCGTATATAACAGAACAGTTTCCGAAATGTGCTAAATGAAATAAGAGCCGTATAATATGTTACTAAGCAGCACGCTCCTCTCTAATAACGACTAAAGTTTCCGTGTGTGTAACAGCATTTTGCTCTATCTCATAGCTTATTTTCCCCGCAGCATGGCAGTCCTCAGGTGCGCAGTCTGCCGGTATAAATCCAGGCTCACGTCTTATGGTAAACGCCTTCGTTTACAAATTGGTTACAGGGGAATAACAAATTTAACCACTTCATCACGGTGAGAAGAGAAACTTTGCTGTACAAAGTAAGCCGTTTCGCTTGCAAGAGAAAATAAAATAAATATGGGTGTGCATTAAAACACAAAAATTAGCGGGCCGTATGTTACGAACTTGTCCCCTCCTACCTATTTATAAACTGCTTGCGGGTTCCACAAATAACAACCGTGTAACGTAGCGTAACACTATTAACATACTTAACTTACGACATGCCGCGAATTACCATTTCCTCTTTTGTCACGTTTATTTTTCATGCTTTTCGTTCAGCGAAACGTGCCTGAATAAATGGATTTGACAATGAGAAACACCACTAGGAATTAAATGCAGGGAAGAGTCATTAGTTGCGCCGCGGAGCTTTGAAAGCTGCAATAAATGGATTCGAGCTAAGTAAAAGAGTGTGCAATTCCATTGTTAATACCAAAGCAGGTACACAATGTGCATAACTTTATGCAAAGGTTGTAATTACAACAACATGGTCACAGCTCAACTGTGTCAAACAATAATCAACATTCGAATTTTGGAGCATTGAGAACAATTCCAACATACACACATTTCCAATAAATTTAAATTAAAACTAATTCAACCCTTCTTATATTCGAGCAATTGCAAACGAAGTGCGAGAGGTCTCAGAAAGTTTATAAGCGACAAACGTGTGTCTTTTATTTACTATTAAGGTAATGATTGTATTCTGAGAACCATGTCTTGGTACTCTTTGTGTATTCTTTTAAAACTAAACCCCGGCGCGACAGCCCACGAGGGGCCAAGGCCTACCGCCCAGCCGCTGCGTCCCCCACCTCTGCCCACTACAGGCGTCATTGGTGAGGTGCAGTACTGGAGGGTGGGACCTGGTCAGCGCCCCGAGCCCTCCCGACCAGTTATGCGGTCTTCTAGACCTGGGCCCGCTACTTCTCAATTGGTCCCCCCGGGACCTAACGAGGCTGAGTGAACCCCGTGCCAGACCTCCCAGAGGGGATAAAATCCCCATGCTGGTACCGGGTATCGAACCCGGGTCCTCCGCGCCAGTGGCAAGCGCGCTACCAACTGCACTACGGAGGCGGTCGTGCCTTCTTTTAATAACGAAAAATATTCGGTTGATTTTGGAATTAAAAATCAATACTGAAATAACGCTTTTAGAACATAAGTTAAATTGTTCGTGTTTGAAAGCTAACACAAAGTTATTCGAGCCTTCTAATAATTGATATACAGGGGTATTCAGAAGTAGGTGAAACTCTTAAAGTATGTAGCTACCAAACTACACAACAGATAACGAAACATTTTACGCTAAAAGACAGAGGAACTCTCAAAGCTTTGTTGCTTACGATTACAACTTACAAATACTCAATGTGTGCGCCCTTGCTTATACGGCAAATGAATGCATAGTGCATCTCCTCCAATACATGCTCCAACATGTCACGGTTGACCACAGGCAAGGTAGCTGTAATCCGGCGCGCCAAGTTCCTAAATATCAGCGGGTACCTAGACAATGTCCTTCACAAATCCCCACAGGAAAAATTCACACAGAGTTAAGTTCGGTGATCGTAGTGGCCACGTCATTAATGCATTATTTTCATGTCCAGTGCGTTCCATCCAATAGTGCGTCACCACTGATAACTGCTGCCACCTATCGATAAATCATTGAAATCAGCGTGAGTAAAAATACTTGGAGAGTTTCTCACTCTATTGCCACAACAATTACTATGATCTGTTACGTACTTAAATTTTTGTTAAACGTTCAAATGTTTCACAGACTTATCAATAAGCCTGTATTTGAATCAGTTCAACAGTCCAACAAAATCAGTTTATTTATTTTTTTGGATTTCACATTGTTTCACAGATATTGCAACATTCGGGTAGTTGCAATACTTGAGTACATCTTACAGCTTTAATAGGCCTGATTTCTATATATCATCATCATTATTGTTATTGTTATCATCATTCTCATCATCATCATTATTATTATTACGGCTGTCATCTAATATGTAAATGTTTGTCTGTGCAGCTTTCCCAGGCCTCTGCTCTTGTTGTCCGATCAAGCCAATGTCGACCTTGGGACCATCGCTGCTGCAGCCTCTGGATACTCAACACCAAACGGCTGTGTCGGCTGCTGGTGGCAATGGTGGCCCTGTGCAAGTTGGTGGCTCCTCCGGGAACGCATCCCAGCAGTCAGTGGCCGGAGATCAGCGTTCGTCGAGTGTAGCAGAGCTGCGACGCAAAGCTCAGGAACATTCTGCTGCCCTACTTCAAAGTCTCCAGCATGTGGCTAGCTTCCAGCAGCATGCTCTCAGTCAGCTACCGCTTGGTCTCAATCTGCCACCCCTATCCACCCTTCAGCAGGCCCTCCACCAGGTATCGAGGAAACCTCAGCCAGAACAGGGCAACCCAACCACTTCGCCGTCGTCCGGCGGAGCATCTCCTAGGGATTCCCAACAGTCCTAAACACCACTGTGTTGATCTCCTAGAAGACAGCGACTGTCACAGCACACATCTTCATAACACAAGTGCAGTTCTTGGTTATCTGGATATTACGTAGGTACTGTGATACAGAAGTTGAAGCGCTGCCAACCAGTAACTAACTGCAGTACTCGCTAGTAAAAGGAAAACTCTCTAAGAGCTGCTGTATACTAACATAAATTCCTCCGTAGTTTATTACATATTCATTATCTCAATATTTGGATAAAGTACATAATATGCTGTTGCTTTCTCCCCAGTGACAATACGTGGAGGTTTCAATGTGAATATGATTAAGCTCTTATAGGCAGCAGTAACATGGTTTATTTCAATAAACAGTCTTCTTTTATGAAATGCCTGCTTAAAGAAACGCTGTTATGCTCCTTTGTCGTATTTATCAGCACAATTAAGATATAATTATTCACAACAGCTGCTTCTTTTAAACACTGCCGTCTTTAAAAGTGGAGGCTAAAATTAATACGAGCTAAAAGCTTGTTAGAATTACTACCAGCACGTTTTGCAATTATATAACACGGAGTGAAGCACTATACACAAGCACTAATTGCAAATATTCCCAAAGTTTCAAACAAAATTTTCTTATAAAACTGCATGTCGTCCAGAAATAAATAGATAAATATATATATACACATACAGACACATAACAGAAACAAATACGTCGGTATTGTGTTGCTTTAAATAGAGGAATAGAAAGTTAATAGCTAAATACGGAGATTGGTAGAGAAATTAATCAGTTATTAGTGATAAATAATATAAATGAATCTACATATTGTGTTTTATCGTAATGTGTATAGTATCTAATTTATCTGAAACGCATGTCATAGTTTCAAAACAAGACTTTCTTTTCTGCACTATTAAAACATTTTATACTTATATACAACAACCTAATACCCGCCAAAATATTTAATTACAATACAAGAGGTTAAATCAAAAAGTAAGATTCCGCAATTATTGTTTTGTGGCTGAACGCGCAATAGAGAACACTGGTTTATTTTTTTCCATTTTATCACTATGTGCAGTAAAGGTTAGCTATAGCCCTTTTCCCCTAAAGATAGGAAACTGAACAATTTCACCGATTATTCTCAGTCATGTGTCATAGCTGTTTCCTTTGTACTGACTCACTGGTAAGGCTCTCCAGATTCGAACAGTTGCTTTGAGATTCGTTTTGCCACCAAATAGGCAGCTGCATTCACAGTTGAAACACGAGCCATGAAATAAACGGAGATCTTCTTTGAAAGATGAAGTCAGGGGCGCTTGCAATGGGAATACACCATAGAGGATGCATAAGTTTCAACTGGAAGACAGATGTCAATGATACCTATAAGGGAAATACACCATGGGACACAAGTCACAGTGTAGTCTTTAGTCTACACGGTGGAAGAGATAAATCATTGACACCTGTAACAGAAATGCACCATAGAGGATACATAAGTCGCAGTGCGGTCTTCGGTAGATGCAGTGGAAGAGCGAAATAATTTGTACTTACAACGGAAGTACACCATAATACACATAAGCCGCATCGTGTTCTTTGGTACACACAACGGAAGAGAGAAATCATTGATATCCGCAACGCAAACGCAAAATAGAGGAGGCATGAGTTGCAGCGCACTCTGTGATTGACAGGTACTGTCGAAGAACAAAATAATTGGCATTTGTAATGGAAACAACACAGAGCAATCATAAGTTGCAGCGCGCTCTTTGACAGAGATAATGGAAGAGAGAAATCATTGGCAACTGTGCCAGAAATATAACATGGTGGGCATATAAATAGAACTGCTCTCTTTGGTTTTCAAGTACAAAAGAGGGGAACTTACTTTTTGACGGACCTTTGTAAAAGTTAGTGCGTATAAAGAAACTATCTAAAGCTTATATGCGTTTAGGTGATATTGTGAATTTAAATCTATATTTCCACAACAAAATGTCTTTTGCCGGTTACTAAGTTGTTGTATGAGCCATAACAATTCCCTTCTGTACTTCCAAGCTAGTGTACATTAAGAAAGTGAAAAGGAGAGCTGGCTTCTCAGTAAAATTTGTCAAATGAGCTAAGCCAGCATATCGAGACTACGATTTTGATGGTGCTCTGTTTAAAAAGATTTTCCCTATAACCTACACGTTTAAATTTTAAAACGTAAAGCGAAATGTTAAAGCTTAAGGCAAGTTAACTTTTTAAATTACATTCGTATGTCAAAATTCCTCTATGCCATTTTGAACATTAGTTAGTACAGTTTAAAGCATTGTGCTGCCTGCAGTAACATAGGAACAGCTAATGAACCAGTGGCTAATTGTGGTGTTAATTTCAAAAAGTCCAGGAACTTCGCCAGCTTTAACGAAAATCAGCGTTTTAATTTGTTATTCAGTCTGTGAAGGTCAAGATAACAGAAACTTCAAAAAACATGCTAGCATGAAAAAATGAAGGATAACGTGCTATAATTGTGGCATTGTTGAAATAAAGCATAGCAATTATTACGGCTGTTGTTAATGTTAGTTTTCGTGTTCATATAATGTTTCAAATGTCCCTGACATGAATTAATTTATGTCCATCACAATAGACGCGGTGGTCGTTGGATTCAGAAGCTTACATATAATAAGCTGTTGAAAAATTGTTGACATATTGTAACAAGAAATGGTATTAAGATATTTCCCGTATGACTATACTTAAATATTTCATTAAATATTCTCAAATATTTTGGTTTCTGCTCTTTGAATAAAATTTAAGTTTAATATTTCATGCAGAAAATCGTACTGGTCATCGAAATACGGTAAATGAAGTGAATTGCTTTTCTTGTCATATTGCAGATGTGTTTTAGTAAAAAAAGCCACACTGAAGTAATGCGAATGGGTGATCTCTTATCATTGTAAAGTGTGATTGTTATTGTCCCAAAGGCTTCGATTAAGAACTGCTGAAGGGATTATATATTTGTGCAATTATTCAGGAATTCCTTTCCTGTTAGCCGTTATAATTATGTAACTTAACTAACCTAGCAATAATTTTCCTTGTTTTGAACAATATTAACCATTTTATGATTTTCAGAAGTCGTAATTAAATGAATTGTACGCTAACATTGTTTAGAGTTTCTTGTTATTGCGAGACATTGCCTGTAGTTATCTGTAACCCTCATAGAAATGTTAGAGCATGTATGTGATGTTCAGTGGCTAATAATAATAATGATAATAATATAAATAATAATGATACTAGATTATTAAAGACACTGTAAATGTTATTAACAAGGTTAGTTAGCAGATGATTGAAATAAAATGAAAATAGAAACACAAACTTTTATTGTATAGTTTCCTTTGTTCAAATGGAACTTGCATTATAGAGATTACTCTTGTGTTCCATTCTGAAATACCTAGCTCCTCAGTCCTTATCCCTACATTATATGTACACAATAGGGCTGTTATTACTCCCAAAGTTGCGTGTATTGTGGTAGCAGCCACTGTGGGTTTAGGACGCACTACGCCCAGGTTATTATCTCTCTAAGTATACACACCGTTCTGTCAACTGTTTATGTGAAATATTCAAAGAAGCAGCCATTTTAATAAATGTTATAGGTTCTCAAGTTTACGTTTAACCTACGAAATTATTTAGTTTATTTTGTTGTCACTTTTATTGTTACCCTGGGGATTTTCTCCCGATGGGAGACCTGGTCGGACTGCACTCAGCCTCGTTAGGTCCCTAAAGGGTCAACTGAGTACTTGATTGATTGAGAAGTGGTGCCTCCTGCTGGCGAAGACCGTGTAACCAGCCGGAAGGGACGCCTGTGGTGGTAGAGGTGGTGACGCGCGCCCGGGCGGTAGGACTTGGACCGGAAAGGACTTTTGTGCCGCCCCTAATCACTACACCTATGAAACACCTCAGCTACAGGAAACTCCTTGCAACCTTTCCAGGCACATAGAACTTTTATATGCACTTTATAACCGAATTTTCAGAATACGGTATATTAATTCAGATACTTCAAAGCCTGAGATTAGTTATAATTAAGCTCTTTTGGGAAGTCAATTAAGTATCCTCAAACAAAAATCAGGGTTTCTTATAAGCATAAATTTTGTTGGATTAACATAAAGAATTTTAGAAATGTAATAAGGAAATGTTCAGAATAAATCTTGCATGTGTTATTTAATACCTAAAATGAGTGAGCCATAATCTCTCTCTTTTACCAAACTGACATTTTTTTATTACTGTATAATAATAAAAGACATCAGCCCGCAGTGTTCTCAAGTGAGACATTACGAATATTAGTGGCGAAGTCGACAGATCAGTTCATTTAATGTGTCACATTCATTGAAGAAATTAACTGGAAAAACTCCAAAAGACATTAATCATGTTCATTACTCAATCAAATAACATGATTCACACATTAAAACTCTGTCAAACACGTGGACTTTCCTCAGCTCATTCCTCAAGAAAAAATAATGGACATTTGTTGAATTCGTCTTAGTGTCCGCGATGTGTCATTTGTTTGACGCTTTATTAATATTAGAAGGAATTTCCAAACATTCCTTGGAAGTAAAGAGGAAGAAATTATTTATTTTCATACTTTCCCAAATCTATATTTCATAAAACCTCCATTCAAACTCACCTTACTGCGTCTTAACGTTTTCCTGTCCATAATCCATGAAGTGGATAAGTTTTGCTTTTATTCTTAAAATGCATTAACCTTGTTCTCATGGTTAGCGAGAACACAGCAAAGGGACTAACCTTTTGTTTATTCCTTCCTTCCAAATAAGTCCTGATTTCTAATTCCAGCGGCCTCTGTGGTCTTGAGGAGTAGCTATAACCCAACAAGGTACTTGCTGGGATGTGGGTTTCCTACGGAGTTTTCTCTTACACTAAATGACGAATACCAGGTAAGTTTAGGCACAATGGACCCATCTGTGAATTCATTTGATTAAAATCGATTAATACTTTGAAGTTTACCGCTCAATAAACCCGAGGCCATAAAACCGAAAGTTAATGGTAGTTTATCTTCTTAGGATAAAGAATACCATTACAAAAAAAATTCAGGCAACTAAGATTCTTGCCCAACACATCTGGATTGAAATGAAAACACACTCTCACGAAATTGGGTCATTAAATATCTTTAGTGGCCAGAATTCATCTCTGCCACAACCAATGCTGAATGTTTCTCTCGCTGTACATAAGTCAGTCTATCTATAATATATTTATTATTATTATTATTATTATTATAACTGTACTGCAACAAATCTTTGCGTCTGCTTCATCAATGGTGGGCACTACATGTGTTACGTATATGACATATGAGATGACCTTGCCTTCATCAATATGCTGCATATGATTCATGTATCAATCTGAAATGATCCTGTTCTCAAATTGTCAACTAAGACATACATTCTCATCAGTACAGCATATTCTATGTGTTGTGCTTGTTATTGTATGAATCACATAGTTAAATAGATTCAAAATTAACTTGGCACTATGAATAACCCTCAACTATTTTGAAATTCTCCATGGTGTTCTCTGTGTTTTCCTGCAATGTAATTTTCCTGCAGTGTAATAGAAAGCTGCATTAGACTCCTATGAAAGGGCAATCTGAACCGCTTTCAACACTCGACCTTTCCGATCTCTCTGAATACATGGTCTTGTTGGAGCGTCGATTCAATGAGAACATAATTTAACAAATCTCCACTGCTGAAAGCTGCAGAACATTAAAAAACTACCCAGTTTTATTTGTTGAGCTATCGGGTTCCAAGACAGCGTGGTGAAGTAGGAATGTTGGTTAATTCCGCGTCACCATTTGTTCATATTTCTTAAGGAACATAACCCTCTCTTAGGTTATCTTGCTTAACTAATTATCTTTCAATAACCTGAAATCGCTTCTTAGTTTTAGCTAATGTGTCGCCTAATATCATTCAACTTTGCTTAAAGAGGAGTAACACCACGAACTTTTCGGTTGTACCAGAATTGTGTTATTCCTAAAATGGGCTTGTTCTTGAAGTCTGGGGTTGCTCTTAAACTTCTCTAAAATTCTGAATATGTTTATAAATGTCTACCGCACTACTTGCAAAACATAAATACCGACAACCATGATGATTTGCAGGGATCACCACATTCACGATACCTTCCTGCTAGAGTCCAACTAAACTCACCTTTCTGAATAACAGGACCATCAGCGTCCCTGGATAGCCTGCACCGCTTCTGAATATAGGACCAAACATCTGCCCCCAGCAGAACATCAATTTTTGCTGCCTCGTGAAACTTTCAATTAGCTAACGAAAGGTGTTGCAGCAGATTAAATTCCTTGAGATCAATAAACTGATTTGACAATTCCTCCGTAAATTTGGGTGATATCACTCTACTGGGGTGAAAAATTACTCAAACATAAAGCAAGCTGAACCACAAGACTGTGTTTAGTTTCTGAGACAATACCTGCAATTCCCTGTATAGGTTTGTTGCTATGCTGCCTCTGTTGTTTCACTCGTTGAGTACAATGGTCTGACACAAAATAAGATTGAGGAATTGAATCTAAGTGAACCCTGTATGCCTGACAATTGTTAATGCCATCGCGGAGGTTAGCCAGCGCCGTTGACATCTGTCTGGGTGTCTCTCTTTTGTATGTGCCGTAAATACTAACTCCTGGCTCACCCTGCCTTGCACTTAAACTAAGAGTTAAGTGATCTTTGGAATTATTCTCTCCTGGCGAATTGCTGAAAGAGTCAAAATTTACTGAACTGTGACGTTTTATGTTACAAACATTGTAATTACCTGACATGTATGCATTTACTAATGTCTAGTTAGCCAGAGGCATAGGCACAAAGGATTTCATTGGTCTAAGTGCTCAGCCCCCCTTCTGAATCTTGTCATAGTGTCATAGTCAAGCCAGGTCGTCAGGTGTTGTTGCAGCGATGTCGCTCCGTGGCCGGCTTGGAAATAGTTTACCGAAACGTAGGGTAGATGAACTGGTACCTGCCGAAGATGCCCTCTTCTTCAAATATTAGATCAGCTGGTTGCAGTTCCGCTAAGCACGCGTATACTTTGTAACATATCAGGCTCAACAGCTATTTTCCAAACAATAGCACTCTGATGGTGCGCACGAAAGACTGCTTCAACAATGATGGAAACAAAGAGATGAGCACAAGTATAACATGTTAAAACGCGTAATAACTGAACAAGCCATAACCGGCCACCCGGAGGACCAAAAATGTTTCTCGTAGGGTGAGTAGCACCGCCAAATAGTTTGCTACTCTAGAGGTCTGCTTATGCTCAGAGTTAACTCATTTACAAATAATGTGCAACGCGTGGTACTCTTATTATTTATTTTAACAGCTTTAAGAACTAGCACATATTGATAATAAAAACAAAATCGTTGCAACATTCAAAGCTTCGGTACTCTCAAACTTGTACTGAAAGTTGAGACGGTTTATGTGTGAGCCGCTCGTTCAGACATATCGTGGCCGCTAAACTGTTTTTAGAACAAAGCAGCCTGGCAGTTCCACGCACGTAGTAATTACCCCTCGTGACGTCTTTCAAAGAACCAGCAAAGGCCACCCATACTGAGAGACAAACAATCTTGGCAATGCTAACCTGGTCAGTGGTGGCATCTGCAAGATACTAGACAGCAATAGTGCATAACTAGAGTCCGAACCTTCAAACAGGAAACAAAAGGTTGCGGGACTTGGACTATAGCAAGTGGGAGGACTAAGTCTGTCACATGATCACAACACAGAGAAGGCAAGGGATATTCGACTTAGGAACGCTGTAGATAGTTTTTCCATAATTTACATTCAACGTTGTTATCATTTTCAGTGAAATATTCACTCCCAAATTCTTCTACAAGTTCAGCAATACGTTGCCATTTCGATTTTCGTGCTGCAGGTATTTTACTGTATGAAACTAATAAACACATTCGAGAAACACCATGGGCTGTAGGCAATGCGCCTTGTGATGGCATTGTACCTGCACAATAATGTCACGCTCTGCCCTTGTGGAGGTAACTTGCTATCACCTCATTTGGCGATAGCTGTATAAAGGTTCGGACCCTAATGATGACAAAACATTAATGTAGTACAAATGTGCATGTACCTTCTTCTTATACATCTTTTACTTCCTCTACCGTTGACCTATGATAGTAGGCGAAGTATTGCATTCCACTCAATAATTCGATACTTTGTTGAAAATACGAGTTTTGAGACTCTGATAAAAAAGGAATATTTTTACGCCCTTGTATGTGTGTGTGTGTGTGCGCGCGCGCGTGTGTGTTGGTGTATGTATGTGTATGTTTGAACAGCTTAACTCAAAAACAAAGGTTGGTTCAATACCAAACTTTGTATTTAAGTGTAGTATCCTCCAAAGATGCGACACGAAGATTTCCAAGACACCCCCCCTCCCCTCCCAAACTACCCTTTACATGGAAAATGTTTCTAACTTTTTATTTTTTCAAAGCCGGCTCTAACGATTTTGTTTAATATGGCATATCTTACATATATTTATATGGCAAACAAAACGCATATCTTCAATTTTCTGGGAATAACCTATGAAGTCCTCTTCATTCGGAAGGAGTTCTGTATAATCTTGTATAACTGGTAAATCTTAAATGATTGACGAATGCTTACTACACAATATGTTCCAAACAACTTTATGTGCCATAAAGCTATTTCTGTTGTGCCCGTTATTAAACGTTCCATACTTTGATCAATACTTTGTCCTTGTCGATTTTATTTGCTTTCCGCGATTGCATGGGAACAGTTATTGAGTATTTGGCTATCACTATTCCCTCGTAACTTCAGAGATAACCAAGACAAATACATGCATGTTGAATACTTGGGTGGAACCTGGTATAGGGGCCGATGTTTTCATGTTAGAGTATAAAACTGGAAAATAAGGGGAAGCTGACTCACCTGGTATAGAGAAAACTAAAATTATGGCTTTTAAACGCCATAATATTGTAAGATCAAAAAATGCCTAAATAATAAAGTCCTTGAACAAGTTCATTATTTCAAGTATCCAGGCTGTGATATATCTTACGCCTAATATCATGATATAGATAATAAAATAAATATATATTGAAGAATGCTAGGTACAATCCGTAAAACATTGCACTATTGTAGAAAAGAAACCGAATTAAAATTGTAAGTTATGGCGGTGCTTAGTTTAAGATATGCTTGTGAATTATGGGTAATGCGACAGGATGATACAAGGAAATTTCAGACAGCTGAGATGAAAATTCTGAGGGGGGGGGGTGAAAAAATGCAGTAAAATGGAACATATATTACATGATGCCATACAAGAAGAAATCAATATATTCTCAATACAAAACAAGATCAATGAATATAGGAGCAATTGGTACAAAGATGTAAACAGGATACCAAAGTTGGTCATCAATTATAATCCGCGAGAGAAAAGAAGTATAGGACGTCCGAGAATGAGATGGTCAGCTATGTCGGAACAGGCTATTGAGCCTAATTCGTGAAGTACAAGAAATGCTAATACTGCAGCATTTTAACATCCAGTTCTTATGGAAAATGGAGCGGAACACTATTTCTAACACGACTGAGGGAACCCAGTCACGGTTGTATCTTACCCATTGGGTACATCTCAGCTTTTATAGATGCTGGCATTAGTTTATCCTTTAACTGGTGACGTGACGTCTCTCAGACACCTTGCAAACTGAGAAACAGTATTCTAGTGGACGCCGATCAAGATGGTCAATGCATGTTTTCTTCAGATTGATCGATATTGCAGCTAATACTGCATATATCCTTCATAATTGCTGAAAACTCCCATATTCCAAAACTGGATTTCTTTAAGAACTTAGCAGCTCAGCTAATTAATCCACATATATACACGAGTATGGTGAATGAGAGGATTCCTAGGGAGATTCGAACCGAAATATCACGAATTCTTAACTTCAGACTGGAAACTACAGCTATAGACCATAAGATTGAAATCCGGAAAACTTGTATATGTCCAGCATACAAAAACAGAACTTTCTATATGTGTTATAAGTGCAAGATACCTCTGTGTGCTTAGAATTCACTAGAAAAATCTGCATAAACTGCCTTGGCTATGAGTAATTTGCCAGTGCGCAGCGAGAAAATGGCGGAAAAAAGACCAATTTTTGTGCGTGCACGTTTCCTCAATAGTGACTAAACTGTGAATAACTAACAGTTTTTGTAACCTATGTTTAGTATTCTATTATAAAATAAGTGTTTATGAAAACTGGTACACGTAGACCCTCTGGAAATGAAAATCAGAAACATTACATTCCTTTACTAACGGTTTGCATGATTAACGTTTTCGACTTTTTAAACTTTTTGTGCTATGACTAAGAAAATTCTCATTTGTCAAACTGATGCTCAAGAAAGCGGTAATTAAATAAAAAAACTTAAATTCAAAACAATATTAAACCTTACTACCACAAAGGAGCGACTCCTAGACGCCTCTCAGACGTCACGTCATCGGTTGTGTGACAAATGTTCCACTTCATCGGTTAAGGGTTGAATAATATTCACCTGAACACCTGTTTCGTATAAGACATTTACTAGACCTTAAGATGCTGATGACGTGGATTAACCAGGTTTCGACGTGAAGGGTGGTTATGTATGCGCCACACTCTTGTTTGCTGCCGGTCACGTCCACGATTGGAGTAACGCTTATCTGATTTTGTAACTAATCCCCCGCTACTTTCCGAGTTTTGTCTCGTGTATAATGGTGTAACGACGTTTCCGAAGAACTAACGAAGGGAATGTCCCTGGAGGAGCAAGCGCGATCGATGAGGCCTCGCGTACCGAGATTGGCCCTAAGTACAAGGGATGTATTTGACACGGGATAATCCGAACCAATCACGTGACGCGTGGTACCAGAATGTGTTTCCTTGTTTTGTTTCCGCCCATTAATAGTAATATGTCGCGGTGAAGCGCCCCTCGCCAATGTAATTGTAACATTAATGAGGTTACTTCATTCAATGAAGCTACATTTTACTAATGAGCACTAACACAACAGCTTCTGCTATCACGCGTCTCTTTTTACTTCTCCTTTATTTAACGTAATTAGGCTTTTAACGTGAAAGTTTTCGGATTATTCATAAATCCGATTAAAAATAGTGGTTCTTGTTTCTCATTAAATATTACCTAAACAGCTATTTCAGAGCATTTTCTCTAATACCTTTTCAAAATTACTGAATAGTGTAGGGCAATGTACCGTAACCTCTTTTCCTCATGGCAGAGCCCAGACTGGCCTGACTCCTCACGGCACGCTGTCCCCTCAAAGTCATATGAGTGTTAATACAACTATGAAATACTAAGTCGTCATCATTATCATCGCCATCATCATCATTATAAAACAGGATTACACTAAGGTATTTATTAAGGGTTTGTTAACTTTAATTCGTCGTAGAAGATAAACATTTTAACATGAATACTAAAGTAAATAACTGTACTCATGCCTTCAATGTATTTTTGAGCCTGCTTAGCTGCACACACATGGCTGATTTGTGGTGGAATCGTTGGCAAAGCAAGCCTCAGTTCTTCATCGATGGATTTGAGTCTCTATCTTTGATGCTCTAATTTCACTCAACATCGGAAGTTCAGTTAACACAAGTATATAGTTCAAAATGGTGATAGCACAATAAGTGCCATATTGGGGATAGGAGGGTATTCACTGCTTATTGGCAACCAAAATGTTCCCAAAGATACCTCGAAAATAATTTCATTTCAAATGTCCTGTATGTTTTGAAATATGCCAAAATTATTCGAAAGATGTTTTGAATCCATGAATGGATCACGAACCCAGCTAAAATCTTCTACACCATCCCCAAAATATTTTTCTAACTCTGCTAAATGTTATTTAATTAAGCCCATCAACGCCTTGTTATCACCAGCAATGGAGTAGGAACATCTCACACAATCCATTTTCAATTACCTGTATCCAAAACTTAACATATTAATAAATCTTCAAATTTTAAACATACTACCCAAAATGTTTTTACTTCTACCTTGGAATTTTCTGTTTAGTTTATGCAAATGTGGGAAAATATCTGAAACAATATTGAATAAATTATATTTAATTTTTAGGAAAATGTAGCAGTTTTCAGCATGTATTAAAGCATAAATAAGCACCTTCTTGCTTAAAATCGACAATTAAGTTATTGGCATAATCACAAAAATTTGCGTCACATCTGTCACCTTGTGACGGTGCATTAGTGTGCCGCGACACACCGGTTGCGTAACACTGATATAGGGTATAGTAATTTGTCGAATTATCATAAAGTAATATCTTCTATGCCCCATTTAGATTCCCCTCTTCTTCACTGTAAAGCTAAAACAATCATATATTAAGCAACGCTTAGGCTTTGTTTTTCTTCCCTTTTATTGTTTTAAAATACTGTTTTGAGCTGAGTGAAGAAACTAAATGAACTTCAAGGGGTATGACGTAATATATTCCCATCAAGCTAACATAAAACTTGTGAGTAAAACTTTGTGCATGCTATAAACCTGCCTTGAGTGCATATTCTGAAATTCATAAGAGGTAAAACTGTACCCAGACAGCCAAATAACATAATACATGAAACATTTAAAATGCCATGCGTTCTACATTAAAAAGTAACATAATCTCAACATTGGCCATACATTCTAACACATGTTACGAAAAAACCATTTGTTATTTTTTAAGGATTTTTAGTCAAATTTCATAAACGACTTAAGTTACGGCTTAAGGGAGGAAGTGTATTGTGAAATTCCACTACAAGTTACACTTCGGCTCAACACATGCTTAGAAAGTTATGCAACAGATCTATTCATCCCTTTATAATTAAATGGTATTATAGTCTCTCTTTAAAACCTTCGCTTCATTCCAACTGCAATAGATTGGGTTAAGTCTCAGTGTCTACCGTTTCCTGAGCCTATTCCAAACTATCCTGGAGATTTTACTGCGTAATGTTCAGAAGTGGAATGGTCAGGTATGTAAATCCTTCACTTCACTCCAGGAACACTAAATAGGGCTAAGATCACAGTCCCATCTTTCCTGGCCATTACCTAAACTTTCCCTCAAGGTTTCCTCTGCGTAGTCCTCAGGGATGATCGGGAACATGAATTATTCATCTCACTCCCCTTGACTGTATCTTAATCTAAACCACTCCTCAATGTTTTCTGCACAAAACGTTCAGATTGCAGATGATCAGGTGTGTGAGCACTTCATTTTACTTCAGGCACGCTAGACTGGGTTAAGTGGAGACCGTTCCCTAACTCTTAAACTAACCCGAAATATGAAATTGTCGGCATCCAGAAAGTATCAGAAGTGCGAATCTCGAATTATGTAAATGACTATGAGTTGCAAAAACAGTGCTGGACTTGGCTCCCTCTGTGGTCTGGTGGATAGCATGCTATGGATTCCCGACTGGAGGCTAGAAATATTTCTTCAGATAGGATTATACCCCACGCTCCGTAGGGTCTGGAGATATGAAAGAATGTGTGTGGATATAATGTAATAGCCCAAAAAATTAAAAACCACTGCAAACCGAGTGAACATCACTGCTGTTAATTGTTCCAAAGGTAAAAATTCGCCAACATGACCTTGGACGTTAAAGCCGGCATATAAATGAAACATTAAAAAAAAGTGCTGAACTTTCTGCGAAGATGATATAGTAAATCTCGAATTTTCAGATCCGAATCACAACATACTGTGTTAAATTTATCGTCACAGAAATGACTGAGACATATCTATGCAATCTGAACACGTGACCAAGTGGTCATGAATTGTCAAAGACAATATTTTGGGTAATGTAAGGAAGAAGAACAGGGGTAGGAGAAACCAAGACTAATTTAATCTCAATATCGTGATTACTGAGAAACATTTCCTATGTTGTGAGACATAAAATACATTTAATGTTAATTAGGATACCCGAAACACAATGTTTACTGTCAACTTGATAGAGCTGTACCGCTGCTATCATACAGACTCAAGAGAGAACCATACTGGAATGGAGCAAAGTGTGCTTCTATATTTTTAGCAGCAGTAACGTAGGCCGTGACATGTTTGTAATTATCCAGAGAAATATTCCATTACATTCAAAACTCTACAGAAATGAGGGGTAAAAGGGTAATGGATATATACACAGAAAGAGCACCTCACACATCCCGGCCTACGCAGATCTATTGTGTACTAAAGCCCTCCAGGAAGCAGAGATGAAGTGAGGGAACCGAAGGGACCACAGAGACGCAAGGAAGTTCCTAACAAGTGCTGAAATCTCTTCATCTCGGCGCCAGCCCCTGCCCACCAACCATCACACCCCGGCTGTGGGACCGCACAAGAGACACCCCTCTCTTGATGTAGCTATCTAACCGCGGTTTTGGAACCACACAAGTGATACCCCTCCCTTGATTGAGCCATCACACTGCGGCTGTGGAATCGCACAAGAGACACCCCTCTCTTGATGGAGTCATCACGCCGCGGCTGTGGAACCGTACAAGCGACCTCCCTCTCTTGATGGAGTCATCACACCGCGGCTGTGGAACCGTACAAGCGACCCCCCTCTCTTGATGGAGTCACCACACCGCGGCTGTGGAACCGTACAAGCGACCCCCCTCCCTTGATGGAATCATCACACCGCGGCTGTGGAACCGTACAAGCGACCCCCCTCCCTTGCTGGAGTCATCACACCGCGGCTGTGGAACCGTACAAGCGACCTCCCTCTCTTGATGCAGTCATCACACCGCGGCTGTGGTACCGTACAATCGACCCCCCTCCCTTGATGGAGTCATCACACCGCGGCTGTGGAACCGTACAAGCGACCCCCCTCCCTTGATGGAGTCATCACACCGCGACTGTGGAACCGTACAAGCGACCCCCCTCCCTTGATGGAGCCATCACACCGCGGCTGTGGAACCGTACAAGCGACCCCCCTAACTTGATGGAGTCATCACACCGCGGCTGTGGAACCGTACAAGCGACCCCCCTCCCTTGATGGAGTCATCACACCGCGGATGTGGAACCGTACAAGCGACCCCCCTCCCTTGATGGAGTCATCACACCGCGGCTGTGGAACCGTACAAGCGATCCCCCTCCCTTGATGGAGTCATCACACCGCGGATGTGGAACCGTACAAGCGACCCCCCTCCCTTGATGGAGTCATCACACCGCGGCTGTTTAACCGTACAAGCGACCCCCCTCCCTTGATGGAGTCATCACACCGCGGCTGTGGAACCGTACAAGCGACCCCCCTCCCTTGATGGAGTCATCACACCGCGGATGTGGAACCGTACAAGCGACCTCCCTCTCTTGATGGAGTCATCACACCGCGGCTGTGGAACCGTACAAGCGACCCCCCTCCCTTGATGGAGTCATCACACCGCGGATGTGGAACCGTACAAGCGACCCCCTCCCTTGATGGAGCCATGACACCGCGGTTTTGGAACCACACAACTGACCCCCCGTCCCTTGATGGAGCTATTGAACCGTGGTTTTGGAACCACACAACTGACCCCCCGTCCCTTGATGAAGTTATCTAACCGCGGTTTTGGAACCACACAACTGACTCCCCCTCCCTTGATGGAGTTATCTAACCGCGGTTTTGGAACCACACAACTGACTCCCCCTCCCTTGATGGAGTTATCTAACCGCGGTTTTGGAACCACACTACTGACCCCCCGTCCCTTGATGGAGCTATCGAACCGCGGTTTTGGAACCACACAGCTGACCTCCCTCCCTTGATGGAGCTATCTAACCGCGGTTTTGGAACCGCACAAGCGACACTCCTCTCTTGATGGAGCTATCTAACCGCGGTTTTGGAACCGCACAAGCGACACCCCTCGCTTGATGGAGCCATCACACCGCGGTTTTGGAACCACACAAGCGACCCCCTTGCCCTACGGAGGACAGTGGGCGCTCAAACGCCACCTAGCGCCAGTTACCATGTGCAAGCATCCGCACCATCTGTATGTCACCGGCAACATTACTCGCCTGAAAGCACACCTGAAAGATGATAAGGAAATGGAATGCAGAGATATTATGGAAAGGGAACCATGTTGTCAAATAATACACCACAACATTCGCATAGGTGACATGAGGAAACCACGGAAAACCCCAAGTCAGAGTGCGCAGTCACCGAGTATCGAACCCGGGACCTCCTGAATTGAGTCACACATGTTGCTGCCATCTCGCTCGGTGAACGCCAAAGAAAAGTATCCACATGAAAATCTATGTCAACGACTAAAACGTGGATAGGAAAATGAGAAGGAATACATGGAAATGGAAGGAATTGTACAGTTTGTCACGTGGAATGATAGATACTACTTCTCATGAAACGATAGCCAACTCCATCAGATAAAAGGGCGTAAAGTTGCCAAACGTTGAAAGGCTCTAAAGGAACCATTAACTACATCAAATTTTACGTTGACGAAGAATAAGAGCAGAACCTGATGTAATGCTGACATACAAAGGATTCTACGCTCTTCTGTTGACAATTATAAATGCCAGAATGAAAGATCAATAGAAATTAGAACTTAATTTAGAAGATAATTAATGGCAATGTTTATAATATGTACACCCAATGAATGGCATGATGAACATGAATTAATTCTATAGCAATTTACATGTCATCATTAATAAGTTCCCTGTATAAGGAATACTACTACTCCTATTTATTTTACTGTACAAAATGGTAACTGGGGAATAAAAGATAGTATTGACAAATGCGATGAAAATAATCTTATAATAACAATGGACAACGATTAGAAGATGTGATCTATAAAAGCATATATAATGTATTCTGTTTCCCCGATAAAGTATTCATACATATTTTTGCCATGCAAGAAGAACACAAACTTTAATTTATTATGCTCATGTACTAAGAATTTGTTCAATCTCGTCCTTATGCTAACACTTGAAGAGAACCAGAGTGGAAAACAATTATCAGTTATGCAGCTGTCTCAACGATATGAATGCCAACACGATCGTACAAACGAAGGATATACTTTAGTGACTACATTAGAGGATCTTATAAATGTGTAATAAAATATTTCTACAAGAAATATACATTAAAAAGAATTAGAAAAGGTCACATATGTTTATGAAAAACAGCTAAGGGAAAAGGGAAATATTGACTTCAAAACAAAGAAGAGCTGAGGTTTATTAAAGTAGGATGAAGATAAAAATAATGATGATAATGATGATGATGATGATGATGGTGATGGTGACGGTGACGGGATGGTAACGGTGACGGTGACGGTGACGGTGACGGTGATGGTGATGGTGACGGTGACGATGATGATGATGATGATAAGTATAAAGTATTGTAAGCGAGAATCATATTTAAAATATTTAACAATGAAATAAAACTAAAAGATAACGAGTTGTCACCAAATGAGAAGCAGAAAAACAGCATAGGAAAAAATGGAAAAAGTTTGTTTCATCATTTGAAAGAAATGTATCACTACCGAGATCTAAAATCTTTAAAATATTTTAAATACAAAATTATAAAGCAAAATGTTAGAAAACCTATACAGAAGGACATACCACTTATTATTTAAAACTTATACAATAATTACCTTACACTAAACAATTCTCACATCACAAATGTGGTCAACTGTGAGGATTCAATTGAAGCTATGTAAAAGTTCAAAGTTAGAAAAATATATCTCCATGAGAAGATGGAGTAAACTTGAGCCTTTTAAAATAAATTTTATGGGTAGAAATCCCCGTGACCGTTGACAAAAAGCTATAATAATTCCAATTTATAAGAGAGCAGATAAAAATATATGTGAAAACCACCATGATTGTGCCACAATGGGTTGCTGCATATCGGTAATGTATTTACGCCGGTAACTCAAACTTAATACGTATATTTTGGTTCTTAGTTTGACACATTAAGAGAGTACGACAACTTTCCGTCCCACTTACGGACTGTGGAATGACACACGCATATGTGCCTGTTGTAGTTACAATTTTCGTAACATATACATATATTAAAAATTAAAATGATAAAAGGAATAAAAGTTGTACTTCCATACTTTATATTAAAAGTTGTACTGTACACGTCAGTAGTAAATTGTCATCACTTCATATTTTCAATTACAGGCTGTCATGCGAGGGGTACGTTCAAATGGGAAATGTACTTTGGAAAAGCAATGCGACATACTTGGCTTTCTGAATATTTTTTAAGTAATGTTCTACCTACTCTTCTTTGTTTTCTACTTTTCTTCTGTTATTGGCCTGCAGGTGCATGCCATTAATTCTGAAATATGTAAGCTTCTATTAGTATGATTTTACTACTGAAATTATTCTGAAAATATCTGTAAGTGAGCCGTAAAATGAAGTATTGAATTTATTATGGAATGCCACACATGCTTTCGTAGTGCGAGCTGCTTCAGTCAACAGCACGGTCCATAGTATAGCATTAAATATTACCTCGTCAACAAGATAGTCACTAAACTGTTCAGTCTTTCGGCATAATGGTTTGTTCCCAGTCATGTCAAACACAATCACCTACTTCGTGTGGAGGTAAATACGACAAACCAGGACAAGTTTAAGCCACTTACCAGCGTCAGACGAATTGTCCGTGAAGACACTTGCTAGTCCAATACTTTGTAGTTTACGCCACCATGTCTGATCCAGATGAAACCTACAGTTGTGTCACTCCATGTTCACTTACTTGCTTCATGTATAGCAACCCCGAAATCTGCTGCTATTTTCTTACGCTAAAGTCTGAACCCTAACCCTCGTGCTTTTCAAATATAAAACGAAACACCAATAAATATATCAACTTTTTGTGCTAGTAAACGAAAAATTGCTGAAATTTGATGCCCATTTTCAAGGAAATGAATAACTGTAAATAATTCACGTTGTATCATCTATGTAAAGTGTTCCTGCTTCGCACAAACATCGCAAACTATTTTCTTATCCAAAAATAATCACATTGTTTTTGCGATCATTCAGTAGCACAAAATCTTCGTTAGTAGAGGCCTTTGCTTGCAATTTACTTATAGCTTCGTGAACTTCAAGTGAGGTTCTGGTAGTTTGTGCGTATGGTGGCGTCGTTTCCTGTAGATTGCTTCTCGTAGTAATTTTAACGTGAGTGAAACGTAAGACACTAGCGCAAGTATCTGGGTTCCCATTCAATGTTGTATTTATTATAATGTCCAGTTTTTCACTTAAGTCACTAGCCACTTTTCTTTTACACAACACACGTAATTTTTGCCACGCGACATCTCTTTCATTACTGTGGCGATTGTGACCGCCTACAGTTTTCATATCCATGTTTAAAGTTATTATTTGGCAGGACGATTCTTCACTGTCCAACGTCTAAGTATACGTCCATCTACGATATGTATGTGTACACCATATGAAATGAAGTCCTGACCACTATTGCTGCCCGTTTGGACTACCCACATCACATCCTTCACTATTCACTAGTCTACCTCACAGTGTTTATATCCTCCGACTCAATCTGCCTGCAACTAAAACAAAACACGCCACCTGACCTCTAGTAGATTTCGTGCGCTACTAATTAATGCACTCACATGACTTTCTGTATTCTTGTACTAACCATTCTTACAAACTCTTATTCCTATATCTTCTTCGTGTTAGTTGAGATAAATATTTGCAGAACTTATTGTTTATCTCCTGGTATGTACACGGAGAATATGGGAATACAGTAGGCTTTGAGTGCTAGTCAAATCTTTTAAAACGTTAAAATTCCGTTCTCTTTGTACAGTTAACATATACAAAATGAATGACGATGTTCCATTTGACAGAAGTATAAGTTCTCCAAAACTCACACAAATAACAAGGCATATCTCCGAAATGGTTCACTCTATAAAAAAAGCATTTCCACATAAATTGTGTATTTTAGCAAGGTCTAGATCAAAGGAATTAGCAAGCACTGCTTCTAACATATTACGAGAGATTATACTTCAAAGTACATCTATTTGCTGACGGAGTGGTTACTATTTAGGATAATAAATGCTCTCTGCAATATTGGATCTTTTAAGCTTAGTCGAATCTGCGAAACTATAAGACAAAAATATCCTCTGAGAAAAGAAAGAGTAAGGCATTTAGAAGCAGGGTACCAACAGGAATTAAAATAATAATAATGGTGATGATAATGATAATGATAAGATAATGATAATGATAATGATGCTGCTGCTGATGATGACAACAACAACAACAACAATAATAATAATAATAATAATAATAATAATAATAATAATAATAATAATAATAATAATAATAATAATAATAATAATAATAATAATAATAATAATAATAATAATAATAATAATAATAATAATAATAATAATAATAATAATAATAATAATAATAATAATAATAATAATAATAATAATAATAATAATAATAATAATAATAATAATAATAATAATAATAAGAAGAAGAAGAAGAAGAAGAAGAAGAAGAAGAAGAAGAAGAAGAAGAAGAATTAAAATAAATCAAGTTTTAAAACGAGTGAATGGTTTGAACTATTTAGGGCATTATCTTACTGATGATAAAGTAGGCGACATTGATATTAAAACAGCCAGTTAAAGATATTTATCGAAAAATTAACAATGAGAAGTAGAGTGAGAAATAAAGTAAGCCTGTGTTATCGAACAGATTTATACTATAGACAAAAATAAACAAACAAAGAAACAATGCAGGCTTCACAAATGAAACTCCTGAAAGCAGCTAGTGTTCAGCACTCAACCATACAAAAGTTAATACATACGTCAGTAATTAATAACCCTTAGTTTCATGATAAGTGCTTGCCTCTGGCGCGGAGGACCCGGGTTCGATCCCCGGTACCAGCAGGGGGATTTTATCCCCTCTGGGAGGTCTGGCACGGGGTGCACTCAGCCTCGTTAGGTCCCGGGGGGACCAATTGAGGAGCTACTTGATGAAGAAGTAGCGGCCCCAGGTCTAGAAAACCGCATAACTGGCCGGGAGGGCTCGGGGCGCTGACCACGTCCCACCCTCCAGTACTGCACCTCACCAATGACGCCTGTAGTGGGCGGAGGTGGGGGATGCAGCGGCTGGGCGGTAGGCCTTGGCCCTTCGTGGGCTGTCGCGCGGGGTTTACATTTACAGTTTCATGATAAACTGAGAGGCTACAAGCGAAAATGGAAATAACATCTAAGAAGAATGGACACTAAAAGAGTAAACAAAATTGCATAAGAGTTATATATAGACCAATAAGAGGAAGACACGTAGGAAGACCTAGGATGAGGTGGAAGGATGATCTTTGAGGATGGAACCGGCAGTCATGGTTGTACCTTGAAGCTTAGAAGATGATGATAATTATGTTTTTGCAGTATTCCGAAATAGTGTACGTGATCGTCAGTTGTTTCTGAAAATAGTGGCATTTCGATAGGTTATTTTCATGAGCAAAAGACACATAAATGAGTTACATTTCCCCCATAAGGCCTCCAAACAGAGCTCTTCCTGCTGTTCTTCACCTGTGTAATTTGTAGCCGCAGACTATCAGGTTGAGCTGACCAAACGACTGAGTATTAAGTCCGTACCGTCTTCAAAACCATCCCGTGGATACAATGTGGAGTAGAAAAAAGTTGTTGGTACTCTATTACTTCAAAATAATTACAAAATATAAAATACACGCATTATTTATTGCATTTGTTTCGCGTATGTTTTTACTGCCAAAGCTGTTGCTTGTGTTGAGCCGAATCTAGTGCATTATTGTACAGTATGAGGTAGCACTAAATAATGTTTTTGGCAGTATTCATTCGAGACGAATACAAAGAAGACCACTAATTTTTGAGATAAAGGAAAATCAATAATTTCCAATATGTACGTTTTAATGCTTTACAAATATAATCACTTTTTACGCTTTCGTTTTTCCTCTGTATAGTCATATTGAAAAAACAGCTTTAAAACAACGCTTCTTTCAACAATGTAATTGTGAGTAGTTTGATGCTTAAGGTTCCTTACATTTGATGCTAGATTAGGAAACCATAGTGGAAATAAGCCTTATCCTCTACAACATTTTCACAGTGATTAAACAACAATGGCAGAGGGCTCGTAGGTCCTACCTGGTCCTACCTAAGGTTTAGGTTTTAGAGATTCATTTATAGCAAAATTACTGCTAATAAAGAACCTCAAATTTGTTAACCTTCTACAGTAGCCTGTTCTACTTGTTTTTACATTCATTTAAAACCATCGTAGTAAACTATGAATGATTCGTTGGCGGAATCGCAAGCGAATGACAAGGGTGCAAAGTAACAACGAACTTTTTAGTCAATACACTTGTCCGAAACATAAAAGTTCACGATGCCACACTGTATCCACTGGCAACGTGTATAATTCACACAACACTTTGAGCGAAACACTAGCGAATCAGGGTGATAGAGGACTAGAAGGAAATTAGTTATACTGCATGATGTTATATTGACCACTATTTAGCATTTTTACCAAAGCAACAACCTTATCCCTCAATCTGCCGTAAACCTCTTGAAGTTTAAGAACACCGCCTGTTAAATAACTGAATCTTGAAACTCAACTACAATAATTTCTAACTATATGACGCAAAATAGAAATGATCAAATCTGTTAGTTCCTATTTATCAAGAAATATCGGTATGCTTCCATCCACTGAAACAAACTGCTGCATCATTTGTGTGGGGCTCTAATGACCTAGCTGTCGACGGACCCTTAAACCCTAATCACTCACTCACTCACTCACTCACTCACTCACTCACTCACTCACTCACTCACTCACTCACTCACCATTTGTGTGTCCAGAAATTGTCAGAAATATATCCCGATGTGAATTTTGCTCCACGTCATGCAAAGTCAGTATCTGAGGATTAGGCAGCCAATCGCCGAATGAAGCTCACACGTGTAGTACACTAACGTTACTCACTTAAAGTAAAACATTTGCTTATTAACACGATATACAAAATTCATTAACAGCACGAGCAGATGACATTAGCCTTTGCTTCCCTCCTGGACGTAGACGCTCTTTACCTGTATATATAAGTACATCTATTTACATTTCACAGTGAATACAAACGTTACTTCCATGCAACGTATGCAGAATGTCCACATAGTAAGCTGTTGTAACTCTAAATGTCTATCAGTAATTCTTCCTTGAATCAACAGTGACGGGATACACTTAATACGAGCAATGCTTTGGAGCTGCACAAATTTGATCTTCAATCAACTTTCTGGAGCTTAGGGAAACAATTGAATATTACGATTTAGTACAGGCCCATGATTTCTTACACCCAGAAAGCTGTAATTGGTGAACATAAAGTAAAAAAGTCAGATGTGTTGCACACACATGACTCTACTCATGTACTAACCTTTGTTGTAAACTCTTATTCCTATATCTTCTTCGTGTTAGTTGAGAGAAACATTTCAGAAACTAATTTAATTAATTTCCTTGTAGGTGCAAGGGGAATATGGGAATACAATAGCTTTGAGCGATAGTCAAATATTTTAAAGCTTTGAGATTCCGTTCTCTTTGCACGGTTAATATAAAAAATGAACAACGATGTTGTATTTGACGAAAGTTTGTTTCCCGAAACTGACACAAATAAGGAATATCTCCGAAATAGTTCACTCTACCAAAAAAAAAAAAAAAAAATATTTGGACATAGATTGTGTTTTGACCGGGAGGGCTCGGGGCGCTGATCACGTCCCACCCTCCAGTACTGCACCCTACCAATGACGCCTGTAGTAGGCAGAGGTGGGGGGACACAGCAGCTGGGCGGCAGGCCTTGGCCCTTTATGGACTGTTGCGCCGGGGTTTTAGTTTAGTTTTAGATTGTTTTAGCGAGATCTGCATTTTTTTGTATAGTAAGATTTGGTCTATCGCTTACGGTTTACGAGTTATTCAAGTCATCCAGAGTAAACAGAACTACATAGATTATATACGTTTATACGTTTCATTTTTTACAAAAATATCTTAAACATACGTCATTTTAATCAAAATCGTTAGAGCCACTTTCAAGAAAATAAAAATTTCGAAAAATTGTCCATGTAAAGGGTAGTTTAGGGTGGAGCAATTTTCTTAAAATCATCGTGTCACATTCTTGTGAGACATTAAACTTAAATACCAACTTATTTTTTAACCGCCTTTTCGTTTTTGAGTTATACTGTCCACAGACTGATGCACTGACACACACACACACACACACACACACACACACACACACACACACACACACACACATACACACATGCGTTTTTTTTTTATTCAGAGGGCTCAAAACATATATCTCTGGTGAAATCTCGATGTCGAACTTTTGGATGTAACACAATGCTTCCTCTATTTACTAGTAGAGAAAGTAAAAAGGAAAGTACTGGAATAAAACTGCAAATTCACTTTGACCATTAAGTAACCGTTCTTTCCCCTGTTCCACTTTCCTCTATGTCACCGCACATGAGCAATACATCTAAATATGATCAATCATCTGATTCCTTATACCCTTCTGAACGTTTTCTCTTTTATCATTCCTTTCAGAGGATTTAATACGAAGCAGCTTCTCGTTCCAGCCAATTTGTTTTCTTACTCCGGATCAGTCTCAGTACTAGTTTTGCTTCACCCAGTCTTCAGTTTTATTATTTATGTTGTCTGTCCATATCACAGTCTCCGTTCTTATGAATATTTGAAGTTTAATGCTTCCAATTGGTTTTTCTCACATCAACGCAACATCAACGTTTCCTCATTCTACTCGTGCAATGCCACACTCGACGAAAGCACTACATTAATCTTTTACTTTGTTGCTGCCTCAAGAATTCTATAGAAAATATCGCCTTTTTCCATTGCTATATCCATTCTCTGCTCGGTATTTTGACTGTTTTTTATATTACTTATGCTGCATTCTAAATATTTACAGCTTGTCAAGACATGTGTTTGCGTTTTCAGAATATTCTAAGGCATTTTTAAAGCTACATTTTGTTTTTATATTTTATACATGCATGTACATTTTAAGCAATGTGAGCTATTAGTGCATGCTCATAGAAAGTGCTATTTGATTAAATAAAAATGAAGCAGAAATTATTGTCAACCAAGTTCTAATCAGAAGGCTTTCAAATTTTTTTTTATTTTAGCATCAGATTCTTACTAGCCGCCTTTTTCACGCAGAGCTCAAGACCCAGATTCAATCCAGGGTTCTTTTTTTCTTTCTTGGCCTGGAGCACTGTATACTCAGTCTCGTAAAGAAACCAACTGAGGAATGACTTGAATCAACAGTGCTGTTTATGGTCTAGAACATACAGTGCGTACGTTAGGGAATCCAGAGTGAGGATCACATATTTTCGCTGCATGACATTCTGTTTTTACAGGGTGGAAGTGCCACTATTTTATGTAATTGTATAAGCTATTGCTTCAGATAAGTTCTTTAGGATAAAGGTATCTGAGGAATGTATCTTACCACATACCTTATACCTATTGTATCCTATTTTGCAGAGATAGAGGATCCTCGTATCGTCTGACCTGTGCCTTAGCCCAGAGTTACTTCTTATGGATATCTTTGAGATATGCATTTTACCATGCACCTCTTGCCATTTGTACGAAGATAGATGTTACACTATTGTATCCGACCTGCGTATGCAGTGCGCAAATACAATTAAATATGCTTCAGATACATAACCGACACGCCGACACGACACAACATAAAATCCCTCAACTCACTCACATTTTGCCCAGTAAACCACACAAGCAGATCTCAATTTATGAGATAACATACCTTAATGGCAACTTGTACTTAAATGTAATTTGTGTTCTTCTACACAATAGCCGTGTGCAAGTGAGTTGGAGAATTTAATGTCGTGTCGGCATGTTGGCCATGATAGCTTAGAGCGGTTATACCGTTCGCCTACCACCTAGACAGCCCGAGTTTGATCCCAGGGACCCGCATGGGACCTCTGGTGGAGGAAGCGGCGTCTGGATGGGGTTTCTCAGGGTTCTTCGGCTTCCCCCGCTACCCATCCCACCATGCTCCATCATCACCATTCCATCCATTGGCTCCGCTTTCATTTCATACTTATCACCCTCTTCCTCACTATCGGTTGTTGGCTGACCACCCACTTCCAGGTCATCACTCTGTCCGGTCCATTGGTTCGTCTGCTCCCCGACAGACATCTTACCCTAGCACTGGCTTGTAAGTCCTAGGGAGTGATAGTCCTACATAAGGGGAGGGTATTCAGGTGACGAAAGAAATACCTTATAGTTGGTTAATCTAGAACCCCAGGACTTAAGTACGTACAATATTGTAAGTCGCCACAAGATATGTTATCTCACATAAACGGAAATCTCCTTGTGTGGTTTATCGGGGAAAAATGCGATTTGGAGAATTTAATGTCGTGTCAGCATGTTGGCCATGATATCTTAAGGGACACTTGGAAGTGAAAGTTTGGTCAAAATTGTCAAAAAGTCGAAAACTGTTTTTTTACCTTAAAATGTTCCTGGAAAACTTGTGCATTTGGATCAGCTAACAGTTTTTATATCCCCCACTCCATGTGGCCCTTTAAAATACTGCTCTACCCTTAATATACACAGCATGTTCCTATATAAAAGCTTGTTTTTCTCAAAACTACATTTCTGCACATTTCAAAAGAAGGTCGCGCCTGAGTTTGCTTCAAATTCAATGAAAATTTCCAAAAGTATTCATAAACAGCAGCTAAACAAAACTATGACTCAATATTGATGTTATTGTTAGCATGAATTCCAAAAACATTTTCTTTGTATGAATAAAATCAATAATTTTTAAGATTAAACTTTCTTTGTTATTAAAAAAAATATGTACAGCGTAATCAGCAAACGTGTTTGAAATATCTCTTCATACAATTGTTACCATTGTTTAGAGTACCAGTTCTGGCAAATAAAACCAATTTTGAAAAGTCAATAGACGCGAGTCACATTTTGAAAATGTGCCTATTAAATTCATAAAATAATTTATATATCATAAACAAATTATCCAATTTTCATGAAATTTGGTGTACGTCCTATTCTCATATAAATACAAACACAGTAAAACATTCAGAAAAATCTATCAAGAAATGTGGAACTTTCAAATTTCACTCCCAGTGTCCCTTAATGATCAGAGCAGCTGGTTCAAATCCCGATCATGGCATTGAATTTTTCAGTCTGACTCTACCTCTTTCCAATGCCTGAGATATGTTTAGAACCCATACCTTGGGTCTAGATATCTTATTTGTATGGAGTTAGAAGCTGCACTATTGTATGTGGCCTATGTCTGAGATTAAATATGCCTGAGTTATGCTTAGTCTCCATATCTTGTATCTAGATATCTTATTTGTGTCGAATTAGAAGCTGCACTATTGTTCCTGGCTTGTGCCTGAGGTACTTTTACACTTCATACCTTGTATCCAGGACTCTTATTTTTAGGTAGTTAGGACTTGCATTGTGGTATCTGACTTATTCCTAGCTGGGGTTAAACATTCCGGAGGTATGCATAAATACCATGCGTTGTATCCAGCTATCTTATTCTGACGAAGTTAAAAGCTGCACTCTTGTATCTGGCTTGTAAGACCTGGTGTATGCCCAGACCCCATACCTTGTATCCGGATATCTTATTTGTACGGAGGTAGAAGCTGCACAATTGTATCTCACCTATGCCTGAGGTTAAATATGCCTCAGGAATATAGGTATTAGGGGCATAAGTACAGATATTTTGATAATTGGCACCTTAATATGTATCCACTTCAGTGGGTTAATTGTTTTTCCTCGACGTCTAATGATTTTTCCACAAACATGTCACATTTATTAGTGATGCTTTCTGCACGGTCATAAGTGAGCGACGAAATTAACGCCTGTCAGTATAGATCATCCGTTTTGCTTCCACATGTTCACACCAGAATACCTGACATGGTGATACCATTTACCTGGCCTGCGCTGATAACTGTGCCAGCAGCTCTATATGAAGCTAGATGAAGCCCCAGAATATCTGATCCCTAGGCGCAATTTCTCCAGTTGCTTATATATAAATTTCCTTGAGCTATGCTACTGAACATACACATAAACCGATGACATGATTGAGAGTTGAAAATACACTGTGGTATGTGGCCTATGAGAGCTGCTACACCAGAAATGTTTATCCGTTGGAATATTAACAGACGACAATAATTAAATGTCGGGCCAAGAAGAAGCACAAGTGTAGTTAATCAAGGCGTTTGCATTAGCTGATAACAATAACTATATTAGTATACTACGTTTTATTTGAAGTTGTGATTATTTCCTCTATCCCGGAGGAAGTTTTCAATAAAAGCAGCCTGCTGTATCAATGTCCATCATTTGGACAGAGTACTGATAGAGTTACGCCGCGTACTACATCCGTTTGTATTTTAACGCAACGTTCGCTATGACAGCAAGCGTTCAACTTGGATAAGCATTGTTTATCTCGAACTTTAAATTGCGTCTTTGTTGAAACAGAAGCACATGACATAGCTCTGCATCGTTTCTCATCATGGTGAAATTTGGTTTATGAAATATTGTAAAATAACTTCAGAATGTTAGCGTGCAGTTGCTGAGCGGAACGAGTCAATGGGAGCCCTTTATTTGTTACATTAGTAAACTTCAGATACAAAGGATGAACAGCACAAGTGGTGGTGCTAGTCTGAAATAACACACAGCCAGAAGTCAAACCACATCGCACACGATGTGCAGCTTCTTGTATCTGGATGTAACGTTTGTGTAAAAAGGAACCAATATAAAACTGCAAACTTTGTAACTCAAACTTAGCATTAATCTTGCTTAGCTCTTTGAAAATTGTTTATTTTAACCGTTATATTCTGTAAATCAGGCAGCGTCGTGGCCGAGTAGTTAGAGCGTTCGCCTACCACCTAGGTGGCCAGGGTTCGATCCCAGGGACCCACATGTGGTATTCGTGATGGACGAAGCGGCGTCTGGGCGGGTTTTCTCCGGGTTCTTGGGCTTCCCCCGCCACTCATTCCACCAACTACTCCATCATCACCTTTCCATCCACTGATTTCATTTGCATTTTATACAACCATCCTCTTCCTCACTATCATATCTGGTGCTTGACTGACCACCCACTTCCAGGTCTTCACTCAGTCCGGTCCATAGGTTTCAGTGCTCCCCGACAGGTGTCTGACCCTAGGCACTGGGGGGTGTATGTCCTACATAAGGGGAGGGTAATAAGGTAAAGCAAGAAAGAATATTCTGTTAATCACCTGAAAATTATAGAAGAACTGCCCTACTTTGTTTAGAATACAAAACCTACACTAAGATTATAAATAATAGGTTTTTAAAATAACAGAAGCACTTATATTGGAAGAACAAACAGGATTTATAAAACGGTGAAGTTGTATAGGCAATGTCTTCTCTCCCAAGGAAATAATTTAAGATTGAAAAGAATTTAATTTAGAAACACATCCTCTTAATAAAATACAAAAAAATTTGATAAAATATCTAGATTAAAAGTATGGGAAATGGTAGAGAAAGCAGGAACCCCAATATATTTAATAAAAGTAATGAAAAAGTACATGCAGCAACGAAAATCAAGATATATAACCGAGAACCAATACTGATTTCGAAAGGGGTTACATAAGGTTGCCCAATGTCAACCGCTCCTTTTAATTTAGATGTAGACGATAGGATAATGACATGGAAACAGCAAACAATAAGAGGAATTAATATAGGAACAATATCAATAAAAACAATGGTATATGCAGATGATGAAGTATTAATAGCCAAAAAACCAGAATGAACTTCAGAGAATGGCATATCAGTTATATCGAACAGCAAAAGGATATACATTAAAAGTATCTAAAAATAAAAAGAAACAGTGGTATTTAAGAGTATCGTTCTATTTCAATCTAAAATAGTTTTAGGAAATAACACAATTAAACAGGTCTCAAAATTTAATTTTCTCGGATCTGAAATAGCATACAGGATAGAAATAGATATTGAAAGCATTCAAATAAATTCAGCTATATAACAGGTACAACAAAAAGAACCTTAAAGACGTTAAAAGGTTAATTATTCGTGTGTTTTTCATTTGGTGAAACAAGTCATTGAGCAAAAAAAAATTAAATAATTGGATTCCAGAGTGCCTATTGGAATAAATTTGTGTATATAGGTTTTCCAAGTGTGCAAGGCGGAATGTCAGGAATGTTGCCGCTGCACTGGTCTTGCAAACACTAGTAGGGAAGCTTGAAAGCATATCACCCTTTCCCTCGTTGCCTGCAGTAGCTCATAACAACAACACAGACACCTGGCGAAGCCAGTTTGCTAGGGCTGGACTCAGGAAAGTGAGAGGGGGGGAGGGAGAGAGAGCTGAGAGGGCAAAATCAGTTCGTGACAGGTGCCAGTTAGAATAAAATTATAAATCGTTTGCTGTTTTCAGGAAGAAATTAACATTTAAGTTAGCATATATTAATGTAATTATAATTTTTGGTGTGAGAAACTCAGGTGTTAAATTACAAAAGGAAATCAACAAAAGGCGTAACTGATATTCAGGAGTTAAAAATTATAGAACGACAACTCTACGAAATAGCTATAGCACCTTTGAAAAATGACAAACTATTAAAATATCAGACCAGTAATAACAAATATCTAGAAAATGGATAATGCCATAAACAAAGGCGTAATCCTACCATTTGTTTTTTTAAATTGAACCGTTGGAAAAATATAAAAAGATGATAACTATCACACTAACTTTTGATGAGATAATAAAAAATGCCAATAAGTTTTTGCTTTTCTATCTTTGTTATCCTGTTATATTCTTTGAATTGCCGCTATTAAATTTATTACACTCTTACACTTATTTGTTACCCTTATTACATGCCATTACACCGATTATTCTAATTGGGCCCTCCCCTTCCTTTACCACAGGCACATGTGACTGCAGCTGCTGGGATTCGAACTCGTGACGTTTGGCTTTGTTGTAAGCACAAGGAAGACAGAGGAAACTCAATGTAACAACATGCTAACTAAGGGAAGACTATAGAAGTCGTATCTTCTGAGTTTGGCCGTGTTTTTCGTAATGTCAATTTGATTAATTTTGCACATTCAAAGGATTGCATATAATACGTCAAGAAAAAATAAATATTTAATAATCTTATACGTGTGGTGCAAACTCTCAGACATTTTAACAACATTCAATATGCGGATACACTAGTCACATGAACTGTAATATACTAAAAGGACAAGAATCACATGCCCTCCTATTCTTAAAATGGGAACCCAAACTGTAGAATTATCTATCGCTAGAGCTCGGCATTTGCCTGTTTGCCTAAGTTGTTCATTTGTTTAGAGTCGTAGGCTTTGTATTCTGACAAAACGACAAAATCCAGTCCAGTCTAGTTATTTCTCTCTCACTTTATTTTCTTCTGTCTACAGTCTACAGTCTTTCGTGATATTACAACTCACACCTATTTTCTTCTCATAACCTTGACTCACTCCTTTCCGCCTTTCTTAATTGTTTCTGTCTCTCAAACAGCTGATTTTGAGGATGCAATCACCCAACACCCATTAACTGCTTCGCTATCTTCCTTTCGACACGAACGTAAACACGCAGCTGACACACACACACACACACACACACACACACACACACACACACACACACACACACACACACACACACACTAAAACTAAAAACTGACTGACGTCCAAGTCTCATGTCTGTAACAAGCTACTAACTACGTCCTCTCGTCGCCTTATCTCCCTATAATGCAAGGATGGCGTAACATAGACCGTTCTCGAACTTCTACAAATACGCCGGCCGCTGGACACTTCTCGAGTAATCTCCAAAACCCCTCTTTGTTCTGCCGCTCTGATTGTTGCCAAATGTTCACAACAGTAGCGCGAGAAGCCTGACCTTGAGCGCCTGTGTTGCAAGCACCGCCAGTGATCTGAGGCAGCCCGGCCCCGAGCCTTTGCTGTTCCCGCTGCCACAGCTGCCGCATCTGCCGTCGGCCGGCGTCACAATATGCATAACTATGTTTCATGCACATTGATTTCGTAGCGCCTATAGTTGCTTATCTTCATAGCTTAAGGGTCCGTTATGGCCCTTTGTGTGTTGTGAACCATTATCAAGGACTTTTGCCTATCGTGATTTCGTTATTGCTGTTACTTGGAGTTATTTATCAATATTATTCATTAATGTATTGTAATTAACATTTCGTGCTCTGAGACCACGAGCCATTGTTGACAGCACACCCGGCATTCCTTTCCCAACGTCAGCTGTTGCACTGCTTTGTGGTTATTCTGCACAAAAAGGGTACGATAGTCAGATGTATAACTTGGTTTATTACTGAGAAATCGATTACTTTAGTATTAACTCATGGCTTTGTTCATTAATACGGTGGCTTTCTACGTGGGCGAAAACACAGTACTGGTCTAATAAGTGTAGACCTGATGTAAGATTTGAAGCTTTCACGGCGAGCATTATTAATCAAGACCTCCTGAGGAAGGCCATGGAGTATGTAATGGCCGAAAGCTCGATGTCCATAAAACTGACACGGCTGATCACCCGTGAAGCCTTGATTAATAAGGCTAGACCTGTTTCATTGCGAACGCAACAATGGCCTGTTTAACAATAATGCATATCTCATTCAATAATAATTACAAACCAGTGTGGCAGTGTAAAATTGCTTGAAAGAAAATTTGCTTAAAACTTATAATAGAGTTTGCCCATAAAATACATAGTGATTGAATAGTGCAAATTTAAAAAAAATAATATTTACAGTTTACACTCCATTAAGAGAATAGGGGGACTTAGTAAATGTAATGATCGTCTCCTTAGCGTGGTGGTAGCGCTGTTGCTTACCAGGCAGGTGGCCCGGCTTCGATTCCCTGTTTCGGGTGGGAATTTTCTGCTGTTGGGAGACTTGGTCGGGACGCATTCACCTTCGTGAGTTCCCTGGGGGTCTAATTGAGGAGCTACTTGAGGGAAAACTGATGGCTCACCGGCTAAGAGCGCCTCCGTCCCACCCTCCAGTACTGCACCCCACTCATGACACGCGCTGTGGGCAGAGGTGGATAATCAATTATTTTGTTGTTTAACGACGCTATCAATTGTCAGGATCATATCAGCGTCTCCGGTGAGCCGGTATTTCGTCCCGCAGGAGTGCTTTTACATGCCAGTAAATCTACTGACATGGAGCTGTCGTTTTTAAGCACACTTAAAACCATCGGTCTAGGGCGGATTTGAACCCGCAGCCTTGGGATCAGTAGGCCAGCGTCTAACCAACTGAGGCACCCAGACCAATCACAGAGGTGGACGACGTAGCGGTCGGTGATAGGATTGTTGTGTTTCAGAGCTGAGTTTAGTTTAGTAAATGTAATATATAGGATATGGCTATTGAATATTTCTATACCGTTCTATCATGTCAAAAATGTTGTAAATGGTGAATAAATGATTGTGCCTACTTTAGTGATTATCATTACTGCCTATTTTATGTTTTTAGCGCCTTTTGTGCCTAGCCCTATCTATCACCGATGAAAGAAGATGCCGATTTGCGAAAAGACAGAATTCTGTGTTTTTCTAAGTTGACACAGAACAACCAACGCATCAAAATGAATTTAAAGTAAGTGATCGATGTCAGCGCCAAGCACAGAAAATAATAAGGTGGAGTGCATGAAGGGCTCAAGTGTTAGAAAGACACAGAGGAAGCCGGATATAATAAATGAGTAAACACGGGCTGGTGGTATGTACCCGCACTCCACAAAGTTACCTCACTCCACCCTACATCCCATAAATTATCATTATATCATACATTCGTAAAATATCACTTTATATATGTTGAGGCCTACTTGCGCCCACAAACGAGCATTACGGCAAAGTTTGTAATTAGATTTCACCTCTCCACTTCCCACCCCTCTGCAATAGCTATAATATTCACTGCTGCTTCACCCCACCCCCTCCATTCCGCATTCCAAAAGCTCTCTCTTCCGCCATGCCAATGCAATACTCACTTCATTTGTATATGTAACTCACAAATGATGGTAACCATTACATCATTATTCCAATTTTCAAATTGTATGAAAAAATAACGCGTCAGAGTTATAATAATGTAACAAACTGGTACAGAGGCAGTGGGAGGGGACGTATACATATGTAATGTAACAGGCTAGAAATGACGCATGCATAACTGGTGTGTGTTCGTATTTGTGTGTGTGTGTGTGAGGGAGAGAGAGACGGAGAGAAAGAGAGACAGAATATTTGACAGCAGAAGTGAACACCCAGGTACAGTTCGATACAAAGGCAAGAGACTTGGGGCGTACAGCCATTCCAAAAGTGTGGAAATTCTAAGGAAGCAGATACGCACCAGTTTACACAAGTTGTATTAGTAATTAAAAAGGAATCTTAAGGGTGTTATAGTTTGTTATCTCGTATTGTCTTTTTTCATCAGCTGTAATGAAGTCGGTTAGAAAGTCGTCATTCGCTAATGAAAATCTAATTAATAATATTTCTAATTATATTTTATTTTACACCTTTAGATCATAGATGAATCACCTTCTCCAGGGATGACTGCTTTATGAGAACATTTAGTCAGTGAGACTGACTGCTTGCACGTCCATCTAATGTTTACCCCCGGGGTTACCGTGAGGTCACAGTCCTTCCACACGCATTTAATTATGGCAAATAAATAAATGTTTAGTAACCTGGTAGTGTGGAAAATTACTCATTTATAAAAAACAATCCTATTCTCGGAATACATTCATTGCATTAAATTGTTGTTGTTGTTGTTACACATGACTTTATTGGACTTTAATTCATTAGCTAACTAACATCTCATTACAAACGAATTGAAATATGCAAATCTGACACAAATATAATAAATATAATAAGCAATAATATAGTCATATAATAGATTCACAAATGGGCCCTAATGACCTAGCTGTCGACGGGCCCTTAAACCCTACTCACTCACTCACTAGATTCACAAATGAGTTAAAAGGACTAGCTTTTCTTGTCTTCTTTCCTTTTAAGCCATTTTGCTTCTGGCGGACCAATATAATGCTGGTAATTCTTTCTGCTTCTGTAGTCCCGTGCAATGCAGAAGGTGATCAGAGTTCATTCTTGTTCCAGGCTCCTTGCAGATGGGGAGGCACTCTTCCGTCTGCTATATCCCTATATTATATAGATGTGCTGCTAAGATGTGCAAACATGTCCAGTTTCCAGTCGAATAGTTGCCACAACTTCCTTCCTTGATTTGTTTTTACTTTTAACCCACAAATCATTGATTTTCTCCTGCATTTTTTCCTTTTGCATACTGACAAGTTTCCTCTTTCGATTACTGACATGTTTCATTTATAATGAGCTTCTTGGCTGAGTTGACTGTAATGGGTTTTGTTCCTATATACACTGTAGTGCCTTCTTTTGTCAACCTATTCGCTATGTCATTGTCTTCCACTCCCACATATGTTGGGATGCAATGTAAAACAATAATGTTCTTCAGATTTCTTAATTGTTGTAACAGATTAGTGATATCTTGAATTCTTGTTGAATGGGGTTCGTTAATTGCATTAAATTAACAATAGCCATGGTATTCCCATGTGACTATTTCTGATATTCAGCTTCTTCAGTCAAAGTATGTGAATCACAGTAACATTAATGACATTCCTTATAGCAACATTGATTTATTTTAAGTTTTCTAATTTTTTCTGAGGTACCTTGAGCGATTAGTTTAAAAAGGGAGGGAGAAGCAAATATAAGGAATGGGGATACAGATCTCGTAAGAATTAGAAAAGCTGCAAACCTTATGCCACTAACTTTCAACAAACCACGTGTCGTGCCGCTTCTTCGCCAGAGGCCATAAATACGGATGTATATTTGTCGCACGAGTTGTGATCTCCAGACAAAACAATTTTCATAAATCTGCATTATCAGGAAACT